>LR749748.1:1123614-1183040 GCA_902729485.2 Mus minutoides | reverse complement strand
AAAAAAATTCAGGGGACAACAGATGCTGGTGAGGATGTGGAGAAAGAGGAACACTCCTCCATTGCTGGTGGGAATGCAAGCTTGTACAACCACTCTGGAAGTCAGTCTGGCGTTATCTCAGAAAATTCGACATAGTACTACCAGAGGAACCAGCAATACCTCTCCTGGGCATAAACCCAGAAGATGTTCCAACTGATAATTTTCTTAGGGATGTGGTTTCAGAAACTAATTATAAGACCAGAGTAGAATCTTCATAGACAAGTCACCTTTCTGAAAACAATGTGGAAGGCACTTTCTAGCAACCAGAATGTGACATAAGTAGATACTGAAGACTTCCTAGCCTCCAGATGTAGGAGAAATAATTCCTGTGGTCCTAGAGTTGTCTAGCTTATAGTATTTTAAAACAACTTTTCCAAATGGCCTAAGTTAATTAAAGCAATAGGTGATTTTCAATTAGCCTTTTGAACCTTTTGATGGATCTTTCTGTAAACAAGAAACTTTGGTCCAAACCTACTTTCAGTATTCTGAAAGTATCAGGGCCTATTGCTCACTAAGGACTGGGTGACTGCCTTTACCAAGAATCCATAGGATAGACACTCTCTGAAGAAATACAAGTTAAGGTGATACACATCTCTCCTGTGCAAATTATGGGAAACACTTGACTCAGCTTCCTTTAATGGATACTCTAAGAACAACCCAAGAAACAGAATGAGGTCTCACACAACCGCATCTGTGTGCAGGAAGAGTCATTAAAACCAAGTCACTCAACAATCTTCTGAGGAAACACACGCAGCTCTTAAGCCCTTGATTTGCAGCTTAGTTGCTGGAGTGCCAGTTGGATGGGTCTAATAGCTACCATTTGTAATCATTCCCCTTAATTTTATACACACTGCTAATAAGTAGGCCTCTTTCTCCATTTATACTTGTGAGTGGTTGGGAAAACTTTAAAAAGGCTAATATAAATTATTCAAATTGCTCAAAGCCATCTAGCAGGAACTCTCAGGATTAGTGAAATGGTTCAAAGAAATACCTCTTAAGTACCGACTAAGTACCTTCTCGTTAATTTCCTTTATACATCTGCGTCTTTGAGTAATTGCCCTTTGAAGAAAACTTTCTCTTATATTTAAGTGCTTTTGTCCCTCTGTCCCCTCCATAGCCTTTTCTCATTGTTTATTTTAAGCTTATTAAAAGTTCAGTGATCATCGCATGCACACAGCGCCCTGCGACTTATTTCTAGAATGAAGGCATCTTACCAACTTTCTCCTTCCCCATATTTGCAGGTAGTATTTCTGCTTCCTCTTCCTTTTTCTTCACTTACTCTCCATTCATTTCTCCTTCGTTGAACTTATACACTGCTTATATGAATAGTTCCAGTGATATAATAATAATTACCCTAAACCTTTTATGTAATTTATTTTGCTACATACGCTAAAGGCTATTTGACCATTTAACAGTTAAAAGTCCCAATAGTTTACTAACTTTCCTGCTATTGTGGGGAAGAGTCTTCAGATAATCATAAAATTTCCTCTCACCAACTTACTGATTATTCTAGAACAGCAGAACCTTGAAATCACATTTTGTAGGTAACATCTTTCAGAATAAGGCTCATGACAGTGGAGTTATTTACAAGGTCCTGACCTGCATAGGACATAAAGAATTCTGTTTACCTTCCCTGTTTACATACTTCTATCTAGCAAGTTTCCCTAAAAGTAAATGCCCCTAGAGTTTGAAATTCTAAACACACAGAAAAGAAGATACATTTTTATCCTTATTTGAGTTTGACCTCAAATCTGTATTTATACTTTCAGTATCTACTTGTCAAGATCAGTAAAATTGGTAAACTACAGTTCCTTAAGGAAGCTATCATTGCCAACACCAGAAATATGACATTGCCTTCTCTTCAGACAGAAATGAAGTGTAGTTCTATAACTATGTGCCACATGCATATGTGTCTGTGTGTGAGTGTGTGTGTGTGTGTATTTTCACTAAATTTCTTGAGGCCTGGTTCATCTAGCTTTGAATAAACAGTCAAGATCTATGCAATCCAGATTGAATTTCTTCAGCCAAGCCAGGAGATGAAGAGTATTTTCTTATGTCTAGTTCCTCATCTCCTATAGAGCCCAAAGTAGATATATATCATATCTCTGTAATATGAATAAGTATTGTAAGTCACAGAGTATCCAAACAGCTTGTGTGTCAATGAAGCATTTCATGTTAACATAAAAACGAAGGTGCTAAGTCCTAAAATATATTTGTGTTATGATACAGAGAAATTTTAACTATTTGTAGCATGGTTATAAAAAACTCCACTTCAGAAAGGATAATTTCTATATACTGCTAACATCAAATTTAAAGTTCAGTTGTGTACGGATTAAGCAATGTCTTCCCAAATGTATACGTTCATAGAACCAATGAACACAACTTATTTCAAAATAGATACCTTAAAGTTATAAGAAATTGCAATAAGGTTTTACTAAATCAAAGCTCATGACCTAGATGCTGAAGAGAAGAGGGAAACTGGGACATGAATCCTCACAAGTGGAGAAGCAATGATAATGAGTGAAGCAATTTTAAGTAATGTGTCTTCATGTCTATGAATGTCAAGGGCTGTGGACTATTAAATGACAGGGAAGATCAAAGGGGTCTCCTTCAGACTTCTAGTTAGATACAGCTTTTCAGTACCTTGACTTTGGACTTATAGTCACCAAAAGTGAGAAAATAAATTTCTGTTATTTTGAATCATATGATTTGTGACATTTTGTTCTGGCAGCTTTAGGAAGCCCGAATGCAAATTATATGCATCATTTTATGGGATATTTGGCAATTTCATTTAATCTTTACTTTGTGGATAGATCGTTTCCTAAGTGTTGCAATGAGCTTATAAAATTGTTCAAATTTTATGTGTGTTGTTAATTATATTAGTTCCATCTCTCTTCATAGTGAGGTTGCTGAGTACTAGATGCATCTTTCTTTTGTACAATACTGTGAAACAAATTAAAGTCTACATTCAAATGAAAAGATAAGTATTATAAGAAAGTAGAGTTTACCTCAAGTAATAGTATGTGGGTACTTTAAAACTTGAAAATTCTATTGGATATCAGAACTAATATGATAGACAAAATATATAAATAACTCAAGGAAGAAGATATCAAAACACCAAATAATTCCATTAAGTGGGGTACAAATCAAAACAATTAATTTTCAATAGAGGAAACTCAAATGGCTAGGAAACATTTAAAGATATGTTCAACATCAGAAAAATTCAAATCAGAAGTACTTTCACATTCCATGTTATACTTATCAGAATGGCCAAGATCAATAACACAAGTAACAAATCATGATGGCAAGGATGTGGAATAAAGGAAACACTCATCCATTGCTGCTAGATATGCAAATTAAGATAGCTCCTATCAAACCAAGTATAATGGCTCCTCAGAAAGATGGAAGCTGGCCTACATCAAAATCTAGCTACACTATTCTTAGATATAAACCCAATGGGTACTTCACTTACCACAAGGACATTTGCCCAACCATGGTCTTTGTTGCTCTACTCATAATAAACAGAAATTGGAAACAATCTAGATATTCTTCATCAGGAGAATAAAGAAAGTGCAGAACATTAAAACAATGGATTATTATTCAACTATTTTAAAAAGTGATACCATGAAATTTGGAGATAAATGGATAGATCTAGAAAAAATCCTCTTGAAATATAGTCCAGATGCAGAAAGATAAATATGGTACATATTCACTTACATGTGGATATTAGCTGTTTAATTTATGAGAATGAAGCTCTAAGTTGGAGATGCAGAAAGGTTAGAGACAGGACAAGAAGGGACACATGTATCTCCCCAGTGGTGGTAGGGAATTAGAATAGATTTTATGGGAGCACTGAAGCAACAAGAAATAGAATGGGAGGATCAGAAAGGGGAGGGGGTAAAATGGGGTCGAGGGCGGGAACACAGAGAGAGGCAGCTAAAACTGAGTTGCATTTGAGAGGTAGTATCTCAACCTGGAGCTGTGGAAACTTCTTAAAATATATGAAGACAATCTTAATGATGTCTCCAAATAATGAGAGAGACAGAATCTCAGTTACCCGTCTCTTGTCACCAAACCAGTACTTGGATTCAGTTATATTCAATTAAGTTGTTAGCCAAAGGGGTCCCACGGAAATCCACAAACAACCCGCTGTTGCCAAACAATACATTGATCTCCAAAAACTCACAGCAAGGCCTCATTACTGAAGATAACACCAACAATTTCATTGAACATGGAGAGGTCAAGTTGGTGACTACAGAGCCTTAACCCCTGTATCCTAGTTTGTTTGGGATAGGAAGGTACTCGGCAAGCCACAAAAAGCAAAGCATAAATACCAACCCAGACCTTAAACCTTTGATCTACAATGCTGTCCTGCATGAAAAACATGCTAGGTCAATGGTGGCATAAACTTAAAGGAATAACAAACCAATGTCTGATTTAACTTAAGGCCAACTCTACGAGATGGAACCCATACCTGACACAGCTTAGATGACCAAGAACAAGGGACTAGATAGCCCAGAAATCTCAGACAAAAACATATTATACTACTGGTCTTTTAAGGAAAAATAATCATTCTGGGTGAAATTAACCGAGACCCAGAAAGACAAATATGGTGTGTACTTACTTATATGTGGATATTAGCTGTTAAGTAAAAGAGAATCATGTTATAATCCATAAACCCAGAGAAGCTAACAAGGAGAGATCAAGAGAGGATACATGAATCTCCCTGGAAAGGGGAAACAGAATAGATTTTGTCGGTAGACTGGAAGCATGTGGAGATGGAAACAGATATGTCAGTGGGAGAGATGGAGAGAGATGGAATACTGGAAGAAATGGCTGGAATTTGGTGGCATTTTGGGTGATGTGGAAATCCAGTGCAAGGTGCAAGGGAAATTCCCTGGAATCAGTGAAGGTGTCTTTAGAAAAGACTCCTAGCCTAAACTAGCCATCTTTTTTAATCAGGCAAGGCTTCCAGCCATGGGACTACAACATCAACCCAATCATAAAACCATTGACCTACGATTTGTCCTGCCTGTGAGATGTGCTGTGGTAATGGTGGCACAGCATTTGTGGGAGTGGCCAACCAATGAGTGCTCCAACTTGAGGTCCATGTAATGAAAAGGAGCTTACACTTGACATTGCCCGGATGGGCAGGGACCAGAAGCTGGCTAACCCAGAGGTATAGGATAGAATCAAACATAAACATTTAAAAGAAAGAAATAAAAAAAAAAGAAAGAGGAAGGAAGGAAGGAAGGAAGGAAGGAAGGAAGGAAGGAAGGAAGGAAGGAAGGAAGGAAGGAAGGAAGGAAGGGAGGAAGGAAGGGGCAGCTTTCTCCTTCAACTACTGGGATCACATAGAGAGATCCACAGCCAAATATTATGTTGAGTCAAAGAGGGGTCATGAAACAGTCAGCTCTAATGGGATGACTCTGGTAACCCTTTGGGATTTTCTGTCTGCCCCATTTTAGAATAATTACATGGAGGCTTATTTATTTATGATTTAATGCCAAGGCCTTGAGCCAGGCTTGTTCCCCAAAAGCTCATAACTGAATTATCCCATTTATACTAATCTAAGTTCTACCATTGGCCAGTGACTTACTTCTCCTGAGTTTCTTTCTTTCTTTCTTTCTTTCTTTCTTTCTTTCTTTCTTTCTTTCTTTCTTTCTTTCTTTCTTTCTTTCTTTCTTTTGTTTTTCCAGACAGGGTTTCTCTGTATAGCCCTGGCTGTCCTGGAACTGACTTTGTAGACCAGGCTGGTCTCGAACTCAGAAATCCACCTGCCTCTGCCTCCCAAGTGCTGGGATTAAAGGCATGCACCACCACCACCCGGCTTCTCCTGAGTTTCATAATCTGACTTCTTCAATGTCTTGGTGGCAAATCTTCCCAGCTCCTCCTCCATTCTCCACTCCTCTTCTCTTCTGAGAAGAGGGAAGGACCCCTTGGGTATCAACCTACCCTTGCACATCAAGTCACTGTAGGACTAGGCATATCATCTCCCACTGAAGCCAGAAAAGGTGGCTTATTTAGGGGAACTGAATCCACAAGCAGGCAACAGATTCAGGGACAGCTCCAGCTCCAGTTATTAGGGAACCCACATGAAGACCAAGCTGCACATTTGCTACATTAGTGCAGGGGGCCTAGGTCCAGCCCATGGTTGCTCTTTGGTTAGTGGTTCAGTCTCTGCAATCTTCTAAAAGTCAAGATAAATTGACTCTTTTGGTCTGCTTATGGAGTCCCTATCCCAGTCTGGTTCCTCAATCCTTCTACAACTCTTTTTTTTTCCAGAGCTGAAGACCAAACCCAGGACCTTGTGCTTGCTAGGAAAGTGCTCTACCACTGAGCTAAATCCCCAACCCGCCACAACTCCTCCATAGGAGTTCCCAATCTCTGTTCAGTATTTGGTTCTAGGTCTCTACATCTGTTTCCATGAACTGCTGGTTGGAGCTCTCAGAGGACAGTTATGCTATGCTCCTGTCTGCAAGTATAACAGAGTATCATTAATAGTCTTGCCCATGGATTAGGTCTCAAGTTGGCCCAGTCATTGATTGGCTGTTCCCTTTGTCTTTGCTCCATCTTTGTCCCTCCACATATTCTATGCAGGATACATTTTGGGTCAGAGGTTTTATGGAAGGTCACTGTTCTTATCTGTCCATTGTGAGTCCTGCCTGGCTACAGGATGTGGCAACTTTAAGTTTCATATTCCCCACTGCTAGGAGTCTCAGCTAGAGTCACCTCCATAGATTCCTGAGGCCTCTCCACATCCCAGATCTTTGACCCATCCTAGAGATTGCTCCCCCAGCCCTGCCACCACCAATTTTCATTCTCTCTCCTATTCTTTCCCTACATCTAATCCCCACTTTCCTCCCCATCCTTTCTCCCACCCAGTTCCCTCCTTTCCTCTACCTCCATTATCTATTTTATTTCCCTTGATGAGAAAGATTCAACCATCATCCCTTGGGCCTTCCTTGTTATTTGGCTTTGGGGGTCTATAGATTGTATCATGGTTATCCTGTACTTCATGACTAATATCCACTTATAAATGAGTACACACCACACTCATCCTTTGGGTTTAGGTTACATAATTAAGTAAAATAATTTCAAGTTACATCTATTTACCTGCAAAATTAATAATGTCAGAGAGAGAGAGCACATGTTAGTGTCAAAGGACAATCCCTTTCATCTTGTTTGTGTAGGGTCTTTTCTTCACTACTTCAAACTCCAAGTTATCTGGGCCATGAGCTCTGGAATTTTCCTCTCTTTACCTTTAAGTTCACTGTGTGGGCACTGCGATTATAGTTGGAAGCTACTTGCCCAACCTAATACTGTGGTGTGGGGATTTAAACTCGGATCCTCTTGTTTGTGCCACCACAGAGCCATCTCCGCAGCTCATACAATTTTAAGAGCTTCTTCTCCTTCTTCTTCTTCTTCTTCTTCTTCTTCTTCTTCTTCTTCTTCTTCTTCTTCTTCTTCTTCTTCTCCTTCTCCTTCTCCTTCTCCTTCTCCTTCTCCTTCTCCTCCTCCTCCTCTTCCTTCCTCCTCCTCCTCATCTTCTTCTCCCTCACCTCTTTCTTTATCTCTCTTTCTTTGGTTTCTATTTCTTTGTCCCTCCATCCCCAATTTCCTTCCTTGCTCCCACTTTTTCTTTTTTATCTTTCACAATGAGATTATACCCCAATATGATCCTCACTCTGCATCAGTCCATCATTCACAGATGTTAGTTCCCTGAGCTGTGAGCTGAGAAATGTCTCATTATAAGTTGCCTAGTTTTAGGAATTGTGTTACAGCATCAAAAACATCTTAAAATGGGGAACAGAAATGTAGACAATTCACAAAGTTAAATCTTAAAGTGATTAATGGTAAATTTGGATGAAAGAACTTGGAAAGTTCAAGCACACTTCATAAAATATTGATGATCTGAGTTATACTTAAAAGATTAACTATTCTCATTAAAATTCTTTAATAAATTATGAAAAATTTTAGTAAGAGACATTTTTTAAACTGAAGATTCAACACTAAACCTATCACTAGAGTTTCTAGTCCAGAGGGTGAAATGGTATATCTTATTCCTAAGGAACGTAAAGACACGTGTAAAAAAGAAAACCGTGGAATATGTATTCATTGTTTTTGCTTTGTTTTAGTCAGGGTATTACTGCTGTGAACAGATACCATGACCGAGGCAGATCTTATAAGGGCAACCTTTAATTGGGACTGGCTTACAGACTCAGAGGTTCAGTTTATGATGATCAAGGCAGGAACATCACAGCATCCATGCAGCCATGGTGTAGGAGGAGAGGAGAGTTCTACATCTTCATCTGAAGGCTGCTAGGAGAAGACTGACACTTCTGTTTTGGACAGAGCTTCAAAGCCCACCCATACAGTGACACACTTCCTCCAACAAGGCCACACCCACTCCAGTAAGGCCACACCTCCTAATAGTACCACTCCCTGGGTCGAACCACTCCATGCTTGTTTCATTGAGACAAGATTTTACTTAGTCATCCAATCTAGTCTCAAAGTCATGACTATCTTTTCTTTGACTTCCGAGTGCTAGGTTTATAGATGTGTACTACTACACCTGCTGTGAAAGCGTATTCTCTCTTATAATAATTTCAACAAAAACTAGTGGACTAGAAAGATGAATCATTGGTCAAGAGCACTGGCTGCTTTTGAAGAGGACCTGGATTCAATTTCCAAACCCACATTGTGTCTCTTTACATCCAGTTCTGGGGGGATCTGACTTCCTCCTCTGGCCTTAAGGGTACCAGGCATGCCCATGGTTCCCAAACATACAGTCAGGTAAAATACCCATAAGCAAAATATAAAAACAAATAGATAAATCTTTTTAAAAATCCAAAAACTAATTAAACATAACACAAAACTTTAAACTTCAGCATGAGAATACAAGAAAAAGTTCAATTTATTTAAAATTTCTGTGTGCCAAGTCCCTAGAAACAAATCAAATATGAGCTATTTAAGAAAAGCCAAGTTGAGTAATTTTAAAAGTTAAATAAAAGGAATTGCAATTCCATTTCATTTGGAAATTTGGAAATATGGTTGCCCTTTAATTGAGCCACATAATCTGCTTTTAGTAACGAGCCACCTAGATTAGATGGTCAGAGCTGGAACTCTCGTCTCCAGCGTCTCTTAAATTAACTCCTTTCCTCCTATTCTTGTTTCTAGACTCTAATTTTTCTTTGCTATCTATGGCTACTGATATACAAAAAGCAAAACCTCTACTGTTTCCCAGTTGCCCGCTTCATTACTCATCCTGTAACTTGGCATTGATTTAGAGCCAAACACCACAGTGAAGTCCCCTCTGTCTACCTTCTATTCATGAGCTCTCAGGAATGCCCCTTGCCTTTACAAAGAGAGATTCAAGAACTCTGACACTGACTTTGCTATCACTGGGCTCATGGTGCTCTTTTTGCCTGGCTCCATCCCCATCCCCTACCAGGTTAACCTCCAGGCTTGTGGAGAGGACCATCTCCCTCTTGTTCCTCCAGTTTTTCCCTCCAAATCCTTGATGTATATGAAGCTCATCGTCTCCTAGACACTTAAAAAAACTTTCCTCAGGTCATTTAAATGCTTCTTACATTAATTATATACTGTGTGTGTGTGTGTGTGTGTGTGTGTGTGTGTGTGTGTGTGTCTGTATGTCTGTGCACACATGCATGCACATGCACATGTCAGTTCTGCCATCTATGAACTTTGTGATGGCTTTCAAACTATGCTTCTGAATGTCTCTGAACCTCTATTCTCTTTTTGTTTTAAAGCATCCAACATTAATTCTTTCTTCTTTCTTAGTCCTTGGATATTCTAATCAAGATTCAGAAGTATCGCCCATGTCCTGAAGAACTTGACTGCTAACCTGCATCACGCAGGATGTGGTCTCAGTTTGTGTCTGGTTTCTTTTATAAATTACTAGGCTACTGTCCCCAGGAAGTGCAATGTGAGCCTCCACAGTGAGTCTCACATATATCTTGAGGCTCTCTAGTAGCCATGGTATAAAGATAGAAGCATAAAGAAAGAGAAACTCTATGTCAACTCTTGATGGCTTTAGCTCATGTACTGTTTCAGCACATTACACAGATGAATCACAGAATTGTTATTCCAGCTACATTTGCTTTAAAAGTAAATATTCAAACCCTGCGGAGTTCTATGCTTGCCCGCCTCCAGGTCATACCTGCTGTACTTTAAGCCCTTACAAGTCATGTATGCTCTTGGCAACTGTGTTAGTCAAAGCACTGTTAAGATTGTTGATGGTCAAGTTCACTTTTGTTGATTGGAAGGCATTAGGTCCAACGTGGGAAGATAGCTCTATTTAAATATGCCCCTGAAGCAAAAACCCCAGAGACATTCAGAATGATTTGAACTTTTTGCTAGTGCTTCCTGTTAGTCAGGGGAGGGGAGGGCTTTCTGTATCTTTCTGCTGTGTCACAGATGCTAAATTGGCCCTCTTATGGTTTTGTCATTTCCTGCATCTCTGGCAGCCATGACTCTGGCACCTCCCCGCATGCAGCCCAGAGCTCCTGATTGGTGTTCTCTGATCCAGCGAAATGCAGCTTGACTGAGGACAAAGCGCGTTGAAATTTTAACATGGATAAGAATGACTGTGCTCTTTCCTGTTGGGAGAAGCCATAAGGACAGCGCAGTTCTTGGACTTAAAGAGGAGCCTCAGCCTAGGTCACAGAAATGTGACCTTGTACAATGGAGGGGAAAGGGAATAGAGGGGAAAGGGTGGCTGGAAGCGTTGTAGTTTTGAAATAATCAAATTATACTCCTTTGGTCTTCTGCCTAATTCCCACGAAGCAGCAGTTAGGTATTTACGTCTGTTTCATCCTTAACAGCAAACAAAACAGCAAAACAGCCTTTTGGAGCTAAGGAGGCTAAGTTAAACCCTGTGTGGGAACACACGTGCTGGGCTCGAGTCAATGTCCCCAGGCGTTTACTTGGTGCCTTTCGTGTTCTGGTTGCAAAGCTTCTGCCTTCTATATCCACTTTTAACTTCTGTCTTCCTGTTTCCTTAAAAAGAAAAAAAAAATATTTTCAACCTCTAGGTTTACTAAGCAGTGAGCCGACCTCAAGTCGTTCCATACCCTTGTCTCAAGGCTCCTTGTTGGAGGCAGTCAGTACCCGCTCTTACATAGCACTTTTGTTCTTAATACTACTCACATAGTTTTTTATTGTTGTTGGGATTTGTTGATGTTGTTGTTGTTGGTGGTGGTGGTGTGTGTGTATTGTTTATGCCTCTGAAATACGTGATCAAACAATCTATTTACCCAGGCTTTGGATATCATTGCTACTTAACAAACAAACAAACAAACAAACAAGCAAGCAAACAGTTGCAATTCTGCCTGGATCTTTCCGGTTCCCAGCAGTAATGATGAAGTGCAAATAAAATGGTGATTTTTAGGTTTTAATCACTAAAAATATAAAGAAGTTTTGAAGTTTGTCTTCCAGAACTTTCAACAAATAGAGAAAAAACATTGCTTTTAAAAAGGAAAATAAAAGTCATTTTTACATTTCATCAAGAAAGGCATTCACAAAGGAGAAAAGCTATGATATTTTTGCTGTGGTTGTTTATTTTTTTGTCTTAGGCTTTTCACATCTCTCCAAACCCACTGACAGACACTGATATTGGGATACTTAATTAGTGTGTGTTTTTGTTTTGTTTTGCTATAGAAGATATTTGATGGCAGAGAGAAGGAAAAATAAGAGAATAAGGTAGATGTTAAATTTAGCAAAAAAAAAAAAAAAGTCAAAGGAAGCACATCATAAAAATTAGCAAAAAGCAAGTTAGATTATCCTGTAGAGGCATATATGAATTATCCTTAGAAGATTGGGAAGCACCTCTCTCTACTCCGTCCAATAAAATAAGATGCAAACCAAGAAACCCTGTTTTAATGAACTGTCCCCTAATATCAGGCATCACCTTCTTTCTCATGGACCTCGTCAATTTTGGTTTTGCAAACAGCGAAGATTGATAGTCCTGTCAGAGCTGATTCCTACTTCTTACAGCTGTTTCCAGAGGAAGGCAGAAGCAAAATCAGGATTTCACAACCAGATCCTTGGGAATTCTTCTAGTGCCCCAGGGAGCACAAACTGAAGGCCCTTGTTTGCAATGTAACAGCCATCGCATCTCTGCTGACGCAACCTGAATCTGCTCCACCCCACCACTCCCACCCCCGGCATCCTGTACGGTTCCTGTATCAAGCAATCTTCCTCATCTATAATCTTTGTGACTCCTAAGAAACAAATGAGTGGCATTCTGCCCTGGGTCTACCAGAAAAGAGTGAACGAACGGAGGACATTGCTGGGAGGTTTACACGCAATCACTCAATGTGTGCAAGGTGGTTAAGCTCATCCACAAAAAAGAAAAAAAAAAAAAGGATTCCATTTCACAGCAGGGTTTGTGGCAGAAAGTTTTCCTTGCTACATTTACTTCATCTTCTCGGTACCTAGAAATTCAGATGTAGGCATGCAGTAGTGGAAAAGGGATGGTAGATATGACATGAGATGGTGCAGTATAGAGAAAATGTGTGAACTGAAGTTCACTGGCTTGATAGGCTCCTTGCAGCACAAAGAGTTACTGCAGGATCAGTCAAATCTGAACAGAGTGCATGAAGCATCAGGGACACATTATACCTGAATTTTAAAGCGTCAGAAAAGCTCAATTGTTTCCCAGATGCCAACATTCCTTAGGATCCTTATAGAAATCTAAACTCATATTCCTTAGACTGGAGAACTATATTCCAAGAGATTTTTAAAACTTTTTTCTAGATATCTCTGTGTAGAGATAATATTCTTTCTTTTCCCCAATTTTTTTTGGAAAAAAATTTTTTAGATATTTTCTTTGTTTACATTTCAATTATTATCCCCTTTCCTGGTTTTCCCTAAGAAAACCCTCTATCCCCTCCCCCTCTCCTTGCCCACCAACCCACCCACTCCTGTTTCCATTTTTTGGCATTCTCCTACACTTGGGCATTGAGCATTCACAGGACCAAGGGTCTCTTTCCCATTGATGGAGACATATGCTACATATGCAACTGGAGCCATGGGTCCCTCCATGTGTACTCTTTGGTTGGTGGTTTAGTCCCTGGGAGCTCTGGGGGCACTGTGTAAAAGTATTCACCTGTCAATAGAAAGCTGATTGGCCAATGAGGTGAGGCAAGAAATTAGAAAGTGGTATTTGGACGAGGTGGCACACGCCTTTAATCCCAGCACTCGGGAGGCAGAGGCAGGAGGATTTCTGAGTTCGAGGCCAGCCTGATCTACAAAGTTCCAGGACAGCCAGAGCTATACAGAAAAACCCTGTCTTGAAAAACCAAAAAAAAAAAAAAAGTGGTAAAAATGGCAGAGATAAAGAAGAGAGGGATACTGGGATGGTGACAGGTGGGAGATTGGCCCTGGAACACTGAGGGAGATAACAACAAAAGACAACCTGAGAACCAGGCAACCAGCCAGGTGGGAGAACTTGGAAGAGAACAACTTATAAGCTAGTCAGGGAACAGCCAAAACTTGTGGCCGAGTTATGTATAAATAGAGTTGAGTCTCAGTCATTTCTTGAAAGCAGGAGCTGGAGGCTTGAGAGATGGCTCAGTGGTTAAGAGCACTGACTGCTCCATCGAAGGTCCTGAGTTCAAAGCCCAGCAACCACATGGCAGCTCACATCCATAATGAGACCTGACGCCCTTTTCTGGTATGTCTGAAGACAGCTACAGTGTACTTAGATATAATAATAAATAAATCTTTAGACCGGAGCAAGCAACCTTCATTCCCAGCAACCACATAATGGCTCACAACAATCAATACAGCTACAGTGTGCTCATATGCATTAAATAAATAAACCTTAAAAAAAACACACATGTGCACACAAAAAATGCCCAGTAAAAAGGGCACCTGTTAAGGCCCAGGTAAAATGTTAATGCCTAAGTAACTGTTCCCTGTCTAACCTACCATTTTGTGCTGTTACAAATGTTATAAGGAAACTTCCTCATATGGTGTTACTGCGGTTACTAGGAAACTTTCTCATGCCCAAGTTGATTGCATATTCTGTTATGTTCTGTGCTCTTGGAAACCAATCACAATAGAAGTCAGTTTGAACTGCTTTGTATAGTTACCCACAATAAGCTTGGATCTGAACCAACCACCCAGCAGGACTTCCTGCACCTATATATAAGCTTTTATGGCTTTTGTTTTTATACACCACCCCTGGGATAGACCCCAACATAAGAGAGACACCTATACCAATATAAAAAAAAAAACCATTGAAATTAAGACTTCCATTTTGAGTAAGGGTCAAGTAAAGTTGAAGTTCCCAAGACCTCCCTGGGAACTGACACTCTGTTTGGCAAAAAGAGACATACATAGGTAACTGACATCCTGGTTGGCAAGTTAAGACATGAATGTTAGGCAAGGCAAGTCCCCTGCCACAACTGAATAGCCCAACCAATGGGACCAGGATAAGTTTACAACAAAAACATGTGCTATGAAAATCCCCCTATTCCTTAATCTTGATTTTTGGAAAAAGTTAGCACAGATGTTTATGGATTTTAGGCTTAAAAGTCATATGCACTCTTAATTCAGCTCCCTCCTGAGTCTGTTCTGTGCCTTTGATCAATCAGTCTTGGGATACCGCATTCAATAGATCATCCCTATTTGACTGAGCTCAGTTTCTGATTGGTTTGTGCAGCAATTCCTAGATCCCAACGGCTTCCACCATCAGGCATAGAAGTCAAGTTCAGAAAAGTTCCAGATATTGGGAGCCAGACTAGAAAGCCAGACATAGCCCCTTTAAGAACCCCTGCAGCAGCAGCCAAGCACTTGAGTGGCAGGTTATGAACCCCAGCAGCAGATAGTGAGCAAAAGTTCACTTCAGCCTACAATTGCAGCAAACAGGATGTCCTTGCTCTCCCAAGGCTACTGAGAGAGCCAGACAACAGTGCACTAGGAACTTCAGGTACACCCCACAGGCAAAAGGCTTCTCAGATCTGCACAAACTACACACAGCATGCAAAAATGTGACCCAGAGCTGGGGCGGGTGAGTGGCCCCTGCTCCCAGCCAGTGCCTGAAGATAAAGGTCTGAAGTCAGGCAGAAGCATGACTGGTTGTAGAGCCTTGGCCAAGGCCAGCAGAAGGCAAAATCAATAGGGCAGCCTTCTGAACTAATCTGAAGGGGTGGAGTTAACGTCAAAGGCATGTGCTGGTGGGACTAAAAACAATAAAAGAGGAAAGACCAATAAGACAAAATAAAGTCCAGAACAAAGCAAAAATAAAATTAAAAGTCCATGAAAAGCATGTCATTTGTTTTGTATTGACTCCTGAATGTGGGGCTTGCACCAGAGTATTGTTGATACACCCAATGGTATTCTGTTGGAGAAAACTAATTGTTCCTTTGCTAGTATGTTTCAACTGCAACTAGTGTCTTGATGAAGGTTGGGACTCTCCGTCCAGTTTTCAGTCTTGGTGCTGAAATCCTGTTTGGCTTGAACATTTGCAGGTCATATGTGCACTACAATAGTATCCATCAATTCATATGCACATCTATACTGTCGTATATGGAAGACACTATTTTCTTGGAGTCATCCACTACCTCTGGCTGTTACAGTTTTCCTATATCCTTTCAGGTAGACCCTTGAGCCTATATGTTATTTTCACTAACAGAATAATAAATATTATTAGATTTTCATCTAGACCCATGACTATTACACTGGTATATCATGCAGCCAGGTCACTGTGATAAGTAACAGAGTTTGTGACTGGGTGCTGTTGATGTTTATTGTATTGTTTTTGTTTTTGTTTTTTTTTCTGGTAGCATGTACACTATCTTCCAATACTGTTAACTTTAGGCAGTATGGGAAAAGTTTCTAGCTAGGCACCAGCTTGACTTCTCCATGTTTAGTGACATTAGTAAGTGTAGCTTCAGCAATAGGGCCTTACCGTCATGTTGTGGAGATCAATCATAGCATTAACTCCAGGTTGTGATACTCAGGGAGTCCAATAGCATACTTTTGGCCAATGATTCAACTAGATGTAATCCATTCCTGGCACTGGAGGCTTTATATGATGGCAAGACATGCCTACTTGGGGCATTGTCTCCTATACTATTTGGTGACTCTTTGTAGATTTAGTGCATGTGTGTGTGTGTGTGTGTGTGTGTGTGTGTGTGTGTGTGAATATGAAAACATGTAATCCGTGTTTTCATGAAGTATTTCAAATGGCCTTTAATTTTAGTTGTCTCTCCCTATATTATTTGATTTTCTTATCCTAATCATTCCCTACTTTCAGATCCCCTGTGTGCATTCTAAAACTGGTATTCCACAGAGGAGGTATGAAACAAGAGGGAGTATGAACCAAATAGAAGGGAGATACAACAGCATCTATGTTAAGTGATAAGGACAATTTTACAAGGCTTTACACCTAGTCTGATAATGTAGTTTGTGAAAGACTGGAAACTAAAGGAGATACTTGTCATACACTTATTTATTTAGAACCTAGAAGTCTTAATTCTTAAATCATTTATGTGCCTTGACCTACTGTCAAGATTTTGTCAACAATCTCACCATACTTATAGCTCTAAAACTTAATTAGACACATTTTCAGTTGTGTCAGTTTCTGCCCAGACATCACCAAACCACCATAATTTTCTTTCATAAAGTAAAATGAAAGATATTACTTTTCTGTCTTTATGCTTACTATTTCTGGTTTAAGTCTGAGTAAGACATCCACCATTTTACCTAAGATGTAAAAAATGTTTACTCATGAAGAGAGAAATGGAGTAGGATGGGATAGGTAGACTCAAACTCTCTCACAGTAGTTTCGGGGTATTGTCATATTCAGAAAATATGTCAGGGCATAGCTGGGGTAGACTCCACTGTTGCAGGATTCAAATTACTTAGAAGTTAAATGAGCCTGTTCAGCAATCACTATTTTGTAACAGTCTCAAGAGATTGTTGTTGTTGTTGTTGTTGTTAATTGATTCTATAAAAATTCTGATTCTAAGGAAAAGTCTTATCTCATATGGATCTCTGTGGGGAGCAACTGATATCTCCCCTCCAGTCTAAATAATGAGAGCCCTCAGCATAGCTGACTAGGGATGAATTTTTGCAAAATGATGACCACTTCATCCAAAAGGCTATCCTTCATTTTCCATCTGAGCTAATGTGAATTACAGAAGGTCAAACCTGTAGGTAAGTACTGGGATTTTTTTGATTTTGTTTGATTTGACTTTTTGTTTTTGCATTGTAATTTCAAATTCTGCACTGAAGCAATTTGGGATTGTGATGTCATTTCATTTATGCTGTGATGATAACACCATAGTAATAGTTTCCATTCCTAGGTTCCTGCTTAATATCATGTCCTTCCTCCTTTACCTACTCTCTCCCACTTCTAGGTTCTAACTACCCAGTTACCTATGAGTATTGAGAAAATGAAAGACACTAAATGTTTTGTAAGTGAACATTAGGAGGATTTATGAAAAGATTTGGAATTGGAACAAACTTGGTGAAAGGAATTTGAAACAATGCATCAAAGCATTATATCAGTTGTTATTTACTTCCACGTGTTTAAGCAATTATCTTTAAAAATAGCCAAAATGTAGGACAAAGACCGATATAGAAAGCTGTATGTCAAATCATTTTAATATATCAAGGATATATTAAGAAGTAGAAATAATTCAAAGGCTAAAATTAGAGAAACCATAAAACAAGGTTGTTTTAGTTAGGGTTTTATTGCTGCGGACAGACACCATGACCTAGGCAACTCATAAGGATAACATTTAATTGGGACTGGCTTACAGATTCAGAGTATATCATTATCATCAAGGTGGAAACATGGCAGCATCTAAGCCGGCATAGTGCAGGAGGACCTGAAAGTACTACATCTTCATCTGAAGACTGCCAGGAGAACAATGACTTTCAGACAGCTAGGATGAGAGTCTGAAAGTCTACATCCACAGTGGCACAACTGCTCCAACAAGGCCACACCTACTACAACAGGGCCATACCTTCATATAGTGCCATACCCTAGGGCAAGCATATTTAAACCATCACAAGTTCTAATACCTTCCTTTTCTAATTGGAAAATAATTTGACTGTTAGAATGTGTTATGGGGAAGATTTGAACCAGCAGAGTCACTGTGAAGAGTAAGAAGTAAAAGGAGTCTCTATCTTACTGTTAATCATTCACATGGCTTGTTAGGAGCAGGTTCACTCCTGTGAATACCACAAACCAGCAAGGTGCATGTGTTCAAATAGAGACTACAGGCAACATAGAGGCCTAGCCACATGGGAAATAGAGTATCTATACTTCAGAATTAGCCATCTACACATTCATCTACCAATAAAGCAGTCTCATGGAAGAAATCATGAAAAAGTCATTCCAAAAACTACAATTCTTTAAAAAGAACTCTAATATAGACAATAAAACCTACTACAACACAAGAGCAACTAAAAACAAATGATGTTAAATGTATAATTAACAATTTTTAAAATTAACAATTTTTAAAATAATGCTATTGTAAATTGTAAGTCCCTACCTTGAAATACAATAAGCATTGCTCGATTGAAAGAGGTATAAAGAAGGGAAGATGGCAGCTTAGGAGAGAAAGGACAGGAAGCGGGAGGCTTTAGTGTTGAAGACTTAAAAAAAATTTTTTTTTTGATTAAAATTTAGAAATACCAGAGAAAGCTTCCTCTTGCTCATTCTCTGGAGTTTATTTCTTTGGTAACAGGAGGTAAACACACACACACACACACACACACACAAACACACATTTCAATATAGTGCCTATAGTCAGAACAGATCAAAATGGGAAATCTTTACCATAACAGATTAGGAATACGAGTTACAAATTGCAGTACAGTTTGCTGTACTCAACTGTGTTAGAGTACTTTTTGTGTATGTTATTATATGATGATATAATAGATTAGTACCTATGTGCCTGTAGACTATATATGATATATGAAGATAGATATATTTCCAAAGATATAATGCAAATATCTTATAGATGGTAGTATAAATATAAGAGAAATGGAGGGAACCAGGAAATGAGAGTGAATGTAAAATAAAAAAAATATTTCACCTAGAAGGACTCCATGTTGTCCAATGCTAATAGAAAGCCTTGAAAAGAGATATTATTTTTTAAAGGAGACATTATTAAAACCCTATATTTATTATATAATAAACAAATCAATGCTATTCTCTCTGTTCAAGAAAACTGTTGTGTCCATATTTACTGGTATGGAAAAGTGAATGTGAATGCTGATGAGAATAATAAAAATTATAATAGAATGTTGAAAATAACTATGTTGAAAATATCTTGAGGTATATTTTCTACATCAATGGTCATATTTTAGGCAAGTTGAATTGTTATATTTCTGTTCCTTAATGTAATTTAGAAGACAGAAGTAGTTTGAAGTAGTTTTATAAACATAAAAAAAAAATGATGACTATTCCTACATTTTGAAAAGTTAAGAAATACATTCTTCCCTCTGTCCTATGTGGTTTCCTGAGCCAAGTGTTTGTGTGCATGTGAGCATAGGTGGTATTTGTGAGTGTACATGTATGTATGCATGGTGTTTGTGTATGTACATTTGTGAAGGTATGCATGTGGTGTGTGTGTGTGTGTGTGTGTGTGTGTGTGTGTGTGTGTGTGTGTATTTATTGATACAACATAGATATGTTCCATCTATGACAAAGTACCCACAGTCACTAATTTTTAGCACTTTGAACAGTGCTGAGTCTTTGCATTAACTGATACACAGGATAATATGAAGATTCTCTGACCAAGGTTGAAAGCAGCACAAATCTATAATAGAAACATAAACATTTTGGCAATGTTGACACTTTGATAACATGACTATTAAAAAAAAACATTAGTAGGTTCTTCCTTAGGGAGTATGGTTTCAATAGCTGTGGGTTTTGACTATGTTTATAGTAACAGGCAAATGGGAAGAGTATTGTGAAATTTCCTATGGGCATGACATGGTTACTATACTCATGGACTCACAGCAGCTGTGGTTTGTCCCAGATCTGCACAAGATCAATACACTTAAATTCTAGCTTGAATGGGGGAATAGATACAATGATTTCACACCTATTTGAGTTGTTAGCATCTGATAGCTTCTAAGGAAGGGAAAGTCACTTTTCTTCAGAGGCATGGACACTGGTGTGTTCCCCATCCCCCAGTAAATAATGACACAAGCATATGAGCAGAGTGAACTAAACTTAGTGGGTTAAAAAAATGATAACAATAATGAGGGAGTACATGATTTGGGGAAGAAGAGGTGATGGTCAGGTCTGAGAAGAAAGTCGGAGGTGGGAGTGAGGACAGGTTATGATCAAGATGTATTTGTAGGCATGTATGACGTTTTAAAAAAATACTTTTTAACTTAAGAAACAAAATTAAATACCAAATACAAATGGAGTCAACCATTTATCTTTTGTTAAATATGGATAAACAAGATAAGATCAACTGGGAGAAACAATGGCCTTCACTGTACCATCAAACATTACCTACATCACTCTTAAGGAGACAGACTAGTTAATTTTGGAAAATATTGACATTAGTGAGTTTCTACACACCAGAGGACATCCTGTAACATTTTGTACCTTTATAGTAATGTTTTTTAGGAAGAAAGTTTTTAAATTTTATGCAAGGTGATTTATTACACTTCAAGGGAATGAAACGACTTACAACTTATTTCATGAGTATTTGCCATATCTTTTGGCATTTGGGAACTTGTGCATACAGTTAAAAAGTGTGGGTGTAGGAAAACACCTACATCAGCTTCTGAAAACACATAGGTGTAATATTCTCTTTATTGAATTAAACAAGCCTAGGGTCTTATTTAAAAATAATAATAATAATTGCCGTGAGAAGCTAGTTGAATAGAGAGGTATAAGAGATGCAAAAGCTTCCATCTTTCAACAACCCAGCTGGGCAATTGAGACCATGGAAAAAAGTGAAAGTAATTCCATGATACTCTCTCCTGAAGCATTAAACTCTGAGTAGTGGATTAAAAGATGAGGGGCTTTCACCATCCCAGGCTTCCTCAAAAAAACACTGCACTGACTAAAGTTATGAAGATAGAATATGACAAATATATGCTGTAAAGAAATTTCACAATTCCTCAAGAATAACCATGCTATCCCAGCCTGATGCACATAGAAGTTTGTTGACCTTAAGGTTAGAAGACCTCAGAAAATGGTTCTACACATTTCTAGCTGTGTGCCAATTCAAGAATTAGTTGTTTTTGTCAACTTGAAACAAGCCTAGTATTATCTTCAAAGAGAGACCTTCAGTTGAGGAATTGCTTCTACCAGATTGGCTTGTGGGTGTATCTGGGGGAATCTCTTGATTAGTGATTAGTGAGGGAAGGCCAAGCCCATTGTGGGTGGTGCCACCCCTAGGCAAATCACCTTGGGTGGTATACAAAAACGGGGTGAGCAAGCCCTGAAGAGCAAGCCAGAGCAACATTCCTGCATGGCATCTTCTTCCCTTCCAAGATGGACTTTAAGCTGTAAGCTGAAATAAACCCGCCCCCTTCTCAAGTTTCTTTTGGTCATGGTGTTTTGATCATAGCAGCAGAAATGTAACTGAAATATTATTGATTCCTAACTTCTCAGAGGTTAATCTTTTGTTCTTTCTAGCACAGCCTACTGTACCACTTGTTAGCAAAATTGGGGTAAATTACCTAAAAGCCCTCAGGAATCTCTGAAGAACCATCGAAATCAAGCTTGTTATTTTTTTAGTAAACCAAATTGACCTAGGGCATATAAAATGATAAGATATATTTAATCATTCTGAAGATCAGATTCTGTTTCTGATCCTGTCACTACTTGGGATGAGAACAAGCAAGTCTCTGACTCATGTTTGCCTTATTCACGAATGATGTCACCAAGTCATTATAAACAATTGATGAGGTCTCATCTGTACATCTCAACTGAGAACACAAAGAGATCACTCCTTTCCTTTTAGGTATTAAAATGTAGTGTGGAAACAAATGTTTTGCTTGATTTCCCTGAGTTTAGTATCTATATTTCTTGTCATTTGCTAAGCTTCTATGCAAAAATTTTGAATTAAGGTTTTTTTTAATCAGGCAATTCATAGAGTTCCACTTTTTTGGTGTTAATAAATAGAAATTGATTGTATCTCTTCGGTGGTGTTGTATTTCCTGAATTTTCATTTCCCTTTAAGATTTGCAGTGCTGTCTTCAGACTTTAGAAAGTAGTCAGAGAGGTTCTCTGGTGTGGTGGTAGGCTAGAATCTGCCTCTTTGTAACCTTGCGAAGATGAGTCAGAATAGGACAAGAATCCATCTAAGAAAGAGAGAGGGAAAAACGGAAGTTCATAAAAGGACTGATAAAATAGCTGAACATACGACAAGAATAAGTAATGTGCCATAATGAAATAAGGGAAGCTAACTCTCCATTGTAGACAGAGTATAAGAATCCTTACCCAGAGAGGTCAGTCGCCTTGGTGAAGAGACCGCAAGCCCTATTCACAGGACGAGTCCTCATCCCTCATAACTCCTGTAGTAGGACTGGGTGATAGAGTGGATCTCTGGCAGATGGGTCAGCACTGGAAATAATCCCACCCTGTCATCCTAATATGGCTCACACTGTGAAATGGTTAGGTACTGACTTTAGAGAGATCTTATGGTTTAAAACTGAGTTATCTGGGGCTGGAAAGATGGCTCACTGGTTAAGAGCACTGACTGCTCTTCCAAAGGTCCTGAGTTCAATTCCCAGAAACCATATGGTGGCTCACAACTATCTGTCATGGGATCTGATGCCCTCTTCTGGTGTGTGTGAAGACAGCTACAGTATTCATATAAATGAAATAAATAAATAAATAAATCATTTAAAAAACAACAGCTGAGCTATATTAGTACCTGAGGAGAGGGAACAGCCCCAACTCAGGCTAAAGCACCTAGTGAAAAATAAGTTAAGGAGAAAAGGGCTAGATGCTAATAGTCAAAATGTTTGCCCTTCCCAAAATTCAACTCTAGCTGTGGATGGTAGGTGGAGTGATAGTCCCATCATTGGTAGGCTTGAGCAGATCTCATCACCTGAGAACAGTGCTCCATTCTGATGCCCTGACCCTAGAGGTTAGCCAATGGATTAACCTCTTGATGTACATCTGCCATGCAGGGCTATACAGACTGAAAATTCTGAACAACCATTGGAACACAACATCCATAGCGGTATCCTGAGTGGCCAACATTTAGGGACTTTAGAAAGGATGAAGCCAGGGCCTCCATCTGTACAGATCTCAGTGTTGAAATAAATTTTGGCACTCCCAAAGCACCTAAGAGACACTTCCCCAGCTAGGGTATCAAATCTGCGAAATCTTGAGAGAGAAGGATAAACTGCAGCCTATATCATAAAACCTTTCAGGGAGTTCAGAAGAAGCCCTTGGTATTCAAAGAAAGGAAGTTACTAAAACGAAAGACAGCTCTGGTAGACATTGAACACATATTTAATACAAGTTCAATACCAGAACAAAGCATAGGGATTGTGTTATTATTGCATGATGCAATCCCTCAGTGTCATGTCCAACATACAGGATTCATAGTGGCATCATCTGGGACTCTAATGCGCTTGGAAACCCTCACACTCAATCTCTGTTGCTAATACCGCCTGTAGTCTCTTTACGATCAGTTCCACTTGGTGTAGGCAGTTTTACTCAGCAGAGTTTCCATTATTCCTGCATCTTCATCCTGAGCTCTCTATTATAACCTAGGCTTCATATTTAAAATTCCACACAAAGGCCTGTTTGGGGGCTTCTTGGCATTTTGACCTTTATACAAACAAACTTCTTGCCCTCAATGACTTTCAGGAAGCTTGGCATCTGCCTCCATAAGTCCCCTACTCTTGTACCATGCTAGCCTTTAAAGCAGCACCGTATGGATGCTACTGCTATTGTCTGGTAGCTTTAAACCCATCATAGCCCCTGATCTAACATATCATTAGTGATCATCCCTCCTGGATGAACCTGGAAAAGGACTTTCTTAGTTAATTATTTTTGACCTAGAAATCTCTGAGGAAACATTACCAGCATAGACTCTCTTCTTTCAAAAGAATTTGCACTGTTGTAACCTAGAGCTTTGGAGGAATGGGTTCTTGCCCTCAGAAGATTTTTCCTATTATCCTAATGTAAAGTATATGGTTCATTTTAAATGACTAGCTCTAACAAGCATGGCTATTGTCTTTTTTGTTATTGTTGTTTTGTTTTTGTTTTTGTTTTTGTTTTTTGTTTTTTGTTTTTCAAGACAGGGTTTCTCTGTATAGCCCTGGCTGTCCTGGAACTGACTTTGTAGACCATGCTGGCCTCTAACTCAGAAATCCACCTGCCTCTGCCTCCTGAGTGCTGAGATTAAAGGCGTGCACCACCGCGCTGGGCAGCATGGGTATTTTCTTAACCTCTGCCCTATAAGTGACTTTAATCCTGTTTGAGTGTCTTTCTTGACCAAGACACATACTTTCTATACCTTTCTGCCCTCTTCCACTGTAAATATGGCTAAAAGTAGCAAGCAGTAGTCACAACCTGACCACCATACCAATTTGAAATTTCTTCCGCCAGATGACTTAATCACTTTTAAATTCAGTTTCATTCTAATTTACAGGGCATGTGCTGAGCATAGCCATATTATTGTCCAGAGAGCAACACACATGGCCTCTTGTCTAACTCATCCCTTGTTCTCCTCTAAAACCTCCAGAACATAACTTTTACTGTCGACATTTCCCTTCACTTCCTGGCTGACCGTGGCAGAATGGCTGAATCAGCTCTGCTTGCAGAAGTCTAAGGATTCTTAGATCATACTCCCAAAGTCTTCACCATAACTCTCACAAACCCAAGGTAGGTGTCCATCATGTCCATGTTTGTCATAGCAATAGCCTCACTCTTTGTATCAGCTTTCTGCAGCAGTTACTCTTCTTGATGTGACCAAATGCTTGATAAAGGCTAATTAAGGGCAGAAGGGTTTTCTTAGTCTCATGTTTTGGTGAAGACATAAGACAGGCTTATGAAGAAGGCACAGGAGCAAGCACCTACATGGAAGCAGGTACAAGAGGCTACTTCTCCACATCTTGACAGATGATGAGCTATAGAAAGTAGAGTGTGGGTGCTCTACTTTTGTTGTGTTTTGTTGCCCTTTGTGTTCAGTCTCAGATTCTTATCCATATTTGGGTAGGCTTTTTCTCCTTAGTTAATTTCTCTCAAAATGTATCCACAGATATATCCAGGCTTATATCTCTTAGTTGATTCTCAATCCAATTAACATAATAAAAAAGATTAATAAACTTACTTTACTAAAACAGACAAACAACAAGTAGGTAGACTAGTTTTCTCTTGCAATTTGTGTAACAACCAGCAAAGATGGAACATTTATAATACATATGCCATTAGACATCATTTTTAAAAGCTACTATGTTAGTGATGAGATGTGCCAAGACAAAAGAAGATGTGCTAGCATCATTGGACCAAGGATCAAAAGATAGTCTTCATTTAGTTCCGCTGCTCTTTAAAGTGAGAGCAGGGATTCCCATGGAAGCCAGCTAAGAGCATTGTGTAATTCACATTGTCTTACATTCACATGACAAAAATAGTCAGGCTTGCAAAGAATCAGAAAAATATATGTAAATATAATTAGAAAGGGAAAATGTTCTTAGAATAGAAATAAATGGTATAAGTGATAGATACAGATAATGTAAATACTAATTTAAAAAAACATAAAAGTTTACTGACAAATATAAAGGAAATAGCAAGTAAATAAATATAAATGAAAAAATCCATAATTTTTCAGACATAAGGTATATTTGAAATAAAAAATATACTAAATTGTATCTTTATTATACACAAAAAAAGAAAGAAGGGAATTTGATGACATACCTGCATGTCTTAACCCCCCACCAAAAAAAAAATTACAAATTTTTAAAAGGACTAACGGGACTGAAGAAAGAGTGGCTAAGAGCACTTGCTGTTCTTAAACAAGTTTGATTCCCAGTGTCCACTCTGAGCAGCTCACAACAATTAACAATTGCATTCCAGAAATTTCATCCTTCTTGTGGCCTCCGTTGTCCTGTGCATGCATGTTTCATATGAATTCTCTCTCTCTCTCTCTCTCTCTCTCTCTCTCTCTCTCTCTCTCTCTCTCTCTCTCTCGCACACACACACACACACACACACACACACACGCACACACACACTCACACTCACACACACACACACACACACACATTCACACACACACACATACTCACAAATACATTTATAAATACATCTTTTAGAAGGTTGAGAATTGGAAATTGTCTGCTATTCTACCTACAGGGATCTCTGAATAAAGTGGAACCAATGCTCTAGAAAGAACATTAATAAAGGCCTCATACCCACCAAGGACAGAAGAGGAGCCTCATGGTTCACTGGAGAATGCTTTAAGTCATAAGAGTTGGAAATAATTTTGAGAATTTTATCAAATTATTCTTTCACAATGGGATTTTATTAGATTTAAAGTTTTGGTTCAGCACAATTACTTTAAAGTTAAATTAATAGAAGTGAAAAGTGGAGAATCTAACAGACTGTGTTACATTCTGAGGTGAAGACAACGGCCCCTCCTTTACAAACACAGATAATGATGTCTTAACTGATTTGCTTTCTTATAGAAAAGTGATATGTGCTTGCTTGCACTTTGACTCGGTCCAAACTTAGAAATTCTCTTCCTTTTCTTCTTAGAAAGTACTTTTAGCATTAATTAAAAAAAAGAATTATACGTTATTTCCAAGAAGTAATCTTAATATTGATTTGGGGTAGCAGATTCTGAGCCCCATCTCTTCCTGTCTGTCTTATTTATCTAAGCTCATTCTGCCAAACAAACACAGAAGCAGCCAGTAAGATCTGGCTAGACTCTGACTCTATACACAGTCTGCCAGTGGCTTCTCACTCTCCTGAGAGCAGAACTAAGGCATTTGGTGTGGATGAAATAACTTCTTTTTGTCAGGGCTCTATCTCTCCTGCTACCCCACCCCTCCTGTCCACAGCATGTTAAGTGCTGGTTCAGTTACTCTGCATATAGGTGTCTCACTCTTTGATATTGTGCCATGATGCTTGAGAAATACACAAATGAGTTGCCAGAAAACTAGTCCCCATCAAAAAAAAAATACATGAAAAAAAATCCCTTAAAGTTTTAAAAATACATGTACAGTTTCATGCTGGGCCACATTCATAGGCCTTCTTGCCCACTTGCAGCTGTAGGTAGTGGGTGAGCACAAACTGTTTCTTAAAAAACAAACAAACAAACAAAAAAACTTTGCCACCGAAATTCTTACTCATATTTCAGAGATTGATTTAATGCAGCTTCTTTTTACACTGCCCTTCTTGGTCTCCTGATTCAATTACTGTTTTACTGCGTTCTGCCACCATAACACCTTGTGTCAGTCATTTTATTAAGATTTATTATGGGCAGTTCTCATTACTCACCATGGTTTGTCCTAATCACTGAATTATCACTTTCTGAAACATTGCTCCAAGCAGAAAGTGACTGCTAACCAGAGCTGGGCTTGGGATGCAGACTCCATTTAGTTGGCAAAGTCTATGCTCCTTGCCTTGCTTTTCCCCTACTGTCGCCCCTATCTGGTCCTTTCTGCCTGAGAGCTCCACCCAGACAGAGTGACCTCTAGCAACTTGTCTGTCTGATGATTCCAATTATCTACAGCCCCTGCATCTGTCTATCATGGACTGGTTTGGAACTTATAAGTATTTCTCTCTCTCTCTCTCTCTCTCTCTCTCTCTCAAGTTGATATTTTTCTGCACAAGTTTTGTCCTCCTCTTCCTCCTTCTACCTCTCCTCTTCCTCCTCCTCATTCTCCTTTTCCTCCTCCTTCTTCTTTATTAATTTTATTATTTTATAGTCCAGTCATTAACCCTTTACCTGTCCACCTTCACATTTCCTCACCCCATTCCTCCTCATTCTTGTCTTCATGAGTATGTGCCCACCCACCCCCACCTCTGCCAGGCCTCCCAACTCCCTGGGACCTCAAGTTTCTCAAGGATTAGGTATACCTTCTCCCACTGAGGCCAAACCAGGCAGTCCTCTGGTATCTATCTATCTATCTATCTATCTATCTATCTATCTATCTATCTATCTATCTACCTACCTATATGCCAGGGTCCTTATATCAGCTAGTGTATGCTGCTTGGTTGGTGTCTCAGTGTCTGAGAGATCTCAGGTGTCTGGGCTAGTTGATACTGCTGGTCTTCCTATAGGGTTGCTGTCCTTCTCAGCTTCTTCCAGCCTTTCCCTAATTCAATTACAGAGATCCCCAACTTCAATCCATTGCTTGGGTATAAGTATCTGTGTCTGTCTCAGTCATCTGCTTGTTGGGCCTCTTAGAGAGTAGTCATGTTAAGCTCCTGTCTGTAAGCATACAATAACATCAGTAAATAGTGTCAGGCCTTAGAGCCTCCCCTTGAGATGGCTCTCAAGTTGGGCTGGTTATTGGACCATCTTTCCCCCAGTCTCTTCTCCAGTTTTGTTCCTGCATTTTTTTAAAGACAGGAACAATTCTAGATCAGTGTTTTTGACTGTGGGAGGGCAACCCCATCCATCCACTTGATGTCCTGTCTTTCTACTGGAGGAAGAATCTACAAGTTTCCTCTCCCCAGTGTTGGGCATTTTGTCTAAGGTCCTTCTTTTTGAGTCCTGAGAGTCTCTCACTTCCCAGGTTTCTGGAACTGTCTAGAGGGATAATGTTTTTCAGTAAGCAGATGAATCCATAAAAACAAAATAAAGAGCAATGGTATATAAGATTATTTACTTACTGTCTGTCTTACTCATCCTTAATTTTCAGGAAGGTGGGTGCTGCATTTCTGTGTTGACTGTTATTCCATTCATGTGTAGTTAGTAGATCTGGCTCAAGTCAGTTATCAGTTATGATAGACTGAAATACTGAACTGACACCTCTTTGGATGAGATTATAGTTTAGTGGGAAAGGTGGTCGCTATACAAACATGAGAATAAATTCAATGTCTAGAATTGATCTTTTTTTTAAAAAAAAAAAAAAGCTGGGTATTATGAAAGTGTTCATAATCCCAGCTTCCCCAGTGATGCATATGCATTCAGTTCCTCAATGGCAAGCCCTCCTATTCTATGAGAACAATTACAGGTTAGGAAAAGACCAGGTGAATAGCACCAGAGAAATATTTGAAGGTGTCTGTCCTCTGAATTCTACATGAACATACACATGCAACTACATACTTCCATACCACGTACTACTCACCAAAGTAACACATTTTTTTAAAAAAGAAGTATATTTAGAGCAAGTACAATAGATTCTTTATATTGGGCCTTCCTATTTGTAGTGGCTAATGAATGAACATAACCTAGATGGATATTTGTTAAAATTTGAATTTGTAGCCAGCCTTTCTACTCTGCCAGTGATCCTCGTTCAACCATAAACACAGAAGCCAAGCTAAGAAATTCATCTTTGCCCATCTTTTCTCTAAGAACTTAGCCTTGTTGCTGTTATACCTGATATAGCCTTTCTCCCCCATGATTCGTGATCTAGCTTCCTACCCATAGTAGTCAAAGTTCTCATCACTTAAAAACAGAAACTGACTCAGATTAACTTAAACAGAAAAAAAAAGGATATTTTAGGAGGTGTCAGGTTACAGAAGTTATGAGATGATGGAGAAGGAAATTTGTACCTTAGTCCAAAGATCTGAAACCCAAGTAAAAACACTCTTGTGGGGACTCTGCTTGAGATACCACTGATAGAGATATGGCCTGCATCATGTGCCAATCATTTCCCAATGTTCTCTTTGAGTCTTCACTCCATCACAGTGGTCTGAGTGAATTCATGTACCTTGCTCTTTAAGAGTCACATGCCCAATCTTGTGTTTGCCAAAGCGAGGTAATTCCCAGTTCTGGACAATCAGTAAGTGTCAAATCACCAGTGTTTCTGGAATCCTAAATGTTTATGTCTCTCCAAAATTCATATATGAAAGCTTCTATTTGTCAATGTGATTAGAAGATGTGGTCATAATGGTGAGGGCTTCGCTGATGGGATTAGGGCATCTATAAAACATGCCTTGCTATTTCCAAATGAATTAAGGGCACTATCAACTCTGAACCAGAGAGATGACTCACTGGGCTTCCACCAATGTCCTGAAACTGAACTTCCCAACCTACTAGTTCTTGTTGTTTATAAGAAACTTAGTTTAAGGCATTTTGTTATTTCAGTCCACATGCACTAAGACACCTAGAATTTATAATAGTTTCAAAGAAAGATTGTTCTAGAATGCATCAAGTTTGTAGCAGACATCTCAATGTGACATGTCTTTTCTTTTCCTCTCCCCTTCAAGGAAGTTGGAGTTTGGTCCTTTAGTTCATATAACACTCATCAAAGATCTGGTCCTGATATAACTTAACAGGAAGGAGACATCTGGAGTACCCTAACAAGATCATCATTGTTTCAACCTTTCATTCCCATCCCTGAGGAAGTGGAGTCTATAAACAAATCAAGGGACTCATAAAGAAGAGCCAGCTCCCTGCTCTAGGCTTTTCAAACACTGCCAGGGTGATGAAACCATCCTTATCACCAATCTCTGCTTTGAATGTTCTTTCATGGTTTTGAAATGCTTTTTTCCCCCAAAAGAATAGAGCATAAATATAACCAGCACAATTATCAATTATAATTTATATTTGAAGAGGGTAATTAAATGAACAGGAAAAGGGCTTTCATTATCTGAATGCACATATATTGTTAAGCAAATGCTCTTTGACAGCACTTAACTTTAATTTTTACTGCTTGTCCATCTTTCTCAGGTCTGTGAGTTCTATATCAACACTGGCAGCATATCCTATTCGGTATTATTTTTTCCAGCATCAGGCACAGTACCTAACACAAATAAGCTCAATCTTATGCAGCTAGATATGTACATATACGTAGTGTGAGTGTGTGTGTGTGTGTGTGTGTGTGTGAATTCCAATTCAGATGACTGCATAGTATAAAATAAGTACTTAATAAAATTAACTACAAAGTGTCTAGGAATGTAAATCAAACCAACTACATAAATGAAGCAACTGAGAAAACATTTATTTCATTCTCTAAAGGGCTGTAGGAACCTTTACACGCTCCTGGTAGGTATAAATTTATTCACAAGCCTTGCATGAATGAGGCAGAAACCATGTGCAGTACTCATCATTTCTTAAGAATTTTCTTGGGCAGGTTGGTCACACAATGATCCCAGGACATGTTCCTCTTAGACCTGAATTAGTTTGATTGCATCTCATTGGTGAGATAGACAGCTGACAGTCACCTACTGTGAGAAATGAAGTAACAAACAGTGGGTCTTGTTGTATGGGGTTTTGATGTGTGAGGGCCATCAGTACCTACAGGAAAGAGCTCCTTGGCATTTCTTCTGGAATTTTATATTTTCATCTGGTTTGTTGTTTACTTGGAGGCCAAAGTACTTCATTTCTTTTTTCTCAAAGCTGAGAGAAGTTTTGTCACAGAGCAAGAACCTGCAAGATGCCTCCCTCAACCCACATTTTTGAGAAAGAAATTGTTCTGGGTTGTTATCCTATCTGGATTTCCAGTGTCTTTTACAGTGTCTTTCTAAGCCTTTCTCCTTCTTTTTTGTGCACTGTAGACTCTTGGCTACTGGGTACTGTTGGAACCTTAAATTGCTCATGTGGGAGTTGAACAATTTCTACTTTAACCTTATGTTACTGTAGCATTTTGCATAATACATATAATTTTTAGTGAAAGCTTTTCATAAAACTGAACACTCTACAGGTATTCCGCCTACATGGACATCTAATTTCATACCCCTGATGGATTTCCCTACAATGTTGCTAGGAGACAGAGACACTGCCTAACAAAGGATGCTGAGTGTATCAACCATGCAGATATCTGCTTTCCTAAATCCATTTGCTTATGGCATATGGAGCTTAAATTGCCTATGGCAATGAAGGCAACTGTGGGAACAGCTTAGTATCCCGAGACAGAGGAATTGAGACCTAAAGCATCATCTGTGTCTCACTTTTCTCCCAGTTCTATTAGCGCAGAGGTGGGCCAGGCCTGCTCTACTCCATTTTAGAACCAAAGGTAGACAAAAAAAAGAACAAAGATTCTAGGAAAGAGTCAAGTATTGCTGGGAAATATAACTCTCTTTCATCTTCAGAAATTTCAATTGGTTGGTGATTTAATTAGTAAAAACTCATATCACTAATTTTTTCAAAATTATAGATGCTTTTGCTAGTGTGCTTTCTTGACTGTAAAATCGATCATCCGTCTCTGAACGCAGTGGATAGGGCCACTTGCGCAACTGGGGAGGGTCAACATGAGACAGTGAAGAAGAATTTTGTCAATTAAATACAGACAATACATAATCAATCTCTCCTGGCCATTGCTGTAGAATGAATCTTTGTACCTTCACAACCTTCAAACATATATGTTGAAGCTCATACATTCAACATGTTGGTGCCTAAAGATAAGGTCTTTGGTAGTGAAAATAACTCAGGTTAAGTCATAGACTCAAGAGTTCTCATGTTGATAGTAATGTCTTTACTAGAAGAGTCTAGAGATCTCTGTTCTCCTCACAACATACACTCCACATGATAACACAGGAAGAGTGCAACTGTCTAGAAGCTAGAGTAGTATCCTCACTGAACTACCATAAGACAGTGTCTAGATTGTGTGTGCTTATAAGCCCTGAAACCATGAGACACATATGCTTGTTCACTCATCCCCTGGTCTCTTATTCATTATGGCATCCAAAGCTAAGACAACTGTGATCCTTTAACACTGAGAGGTAGACTTCACATGCTCCATATATTTGATCCCCAACCAGTAGGTAACTCCTAGGATCTCCATCTGGCAAAACATAACCAGACTCTTGTCCTCTGTAGAAACTGCTGTCTGAGCTCTCCACTGCCTGTCTCTGTCCACCTGCCCTTCCTTCTTGACACTCTTAAGCAGTCTCCTCTTCATAGAATATACTTCATTCATATAACATTCAATAGGGCTTCTAGATGTCAGCCAGCCAGTTCCTTAGCTACTGGTCATTCCTGATCCACATGGCTGAGATTTCTTAACAACCCACTTCCAGATGCTCTATTTCTGTTTTAGCTTTGACATGCCCCTCACTGCTTTCTACTCATCATTCCAAGTAGCTCTCATGATTTGAGGTTTTGGGGTTTTGGATTTTGTGGGGTTTGTCTCCCTCTTTTCTTCTGCTTGTATTCCTCAGCCCTGAGGTAATCACCTACTTCCAAGCTCAGCTAACTGTGGTGACTTCTACACCCAGGCTCTCAGTGCTCCTCTCCCCCAGCTCCAGTCCTCTTTTTACTTTGCTTAAGATGAAGGCTCTTGAAGGTCCTGCTGTCAGTTCAGTTTCCACTCAAGTAAAATACACAAGCGGCCCAGAGATTTCATCTTGGCAGTCATAAACACTTAAGGTTATGTATTTTTCACAAAAATATTGGGGCCTTTTGAGACTTCATTTTCTTTCTTTTAAAATTAAAGTATCATATGAAGAACTGAATGTCTATATATGAGTATATAAAGAATACTAAGCTCTCAGTCTAAAATTATACCACCATGACTATATAATTATTAGAATAAATCATCTCCCCATCTTAGTTTTGAGATAACACGACTTTCGTTTTTCTTAAGTGATTACACGATATTTTAGAATTCTTTTGTTTTTCTGCTCGACCATTATGTCCAATTGAAAGTCAAATCTCATTCCTTATGAGATTTGTTGAATCCTCAGCCAGGATTTCAGCATCCTGGCCCGGGATTGAACTCAACTAACTAAGCTGCTGCTCTGTTTCTCGTCACTGACTCTGCACCCTTGCCCAGGTTAGTTCATTCACTGTGTGCGTTTGTGAGGTGACTGCTCCTGGAAAAGAATTCTGTTACTCCTGCGCAGAGTGTGTCTCCTCTCACTGCAGCCTTCTTCCCTTCCCTTTTGACCAGTTCACTGTGTCAGCTGGGGCCAGTCTTCCCCAACTTTTAGATGGCTCTAAGGTCTCTGCCTTTCTGTTCTTTTCTTTGCACCATCGATGATCTGTCTCCCCTAACTCACTTCCTGGTACATTTAGAAATTTCTAGAGCTTTCTAAATATACTGGTCCCTGACTTTCATTTTCACCCAAGAATTGATTGAATCCTGGTGGTTCTATGTACGGTTTCATTCTGAGTGCCTTGAATATAGGATATTTTCTTTCTGTGTCTATTTCTATTTGTCAATTAAATACAGAGACAGGCATTTAAAGACATTCTATTCAGGTAGATCAGAGTCACACCTATATCTCTCCCTATACCTCATCTCCTGATATTCTCTTTTCTCATTTCTATATTCATGTCACATATACACATATATTTTATATGTAATATTACATAATATGTAATATGTAATATATAGAATCTTGGATTCACAAATAAAAAGATACTTTTCTTTTCTTGGTTTGTTGTTGTTTTTGCATAATATTCTGATCCACTTGTGTCTATGCTTTCTTTCTTTTCCTCTCTGGGATTGTACATAGAATTTGGATTTTCACCATTGCCTTTCTCCACTCTAGTTAGTTACCTTGATGAAACAGAAAGCTGTTAGATTTAAACCTCATTAAATTATCAATATTTAATCAATTTTGATCTACAACACATCTGGACTTCACAAGCTTCAACCCCAACTTCATGCCCTAGTTGCTAAAATATCAAATGAACTCTTATACTGCTAAGAAATGACAGCTTTTACTTCAGAAACCAAGAATACATTACTTCCCTCTTATGATATTACACATCCTGTAGAAGAACATTTTTACATGGCAGATGAAGTTCACAGTCTAAATAGGATGTGAAGACAACATTTAGGTGGTGTTTGAACACTAGTGAGTATAGTTTAGTTTCATGTTTACTTTGCTTATTTATTTTGAGAAAAGTGTTGTTATGTAGTCTTGGCAATCTTGGGATTCTCTGTCACAATTCATGCTGGCTTGAAGCTCATGGCAATTCATCTTCCTCTGCTTCCTGAATGCTGGGATTGTAGGTGTCTCCCACCATAGCCAGTTACAGTGTTTGTTTTTGGAAGAGAAATTTTTATAATAAATAAAGTAATGATGTACATAAATGTTATAATCACATAAGAAGAGTCTCTGCTTCACTATTACCTAGAGCAGTGGTTCTCAGCCTTCCTAATGCTGTCATCCTTTCTTACAGTTATTCATGTTGTAGTGACTCCAAAGCATAAAATTGTTTTTATTGCTACTTCATAACTGAAATTTTGCTATTGTTAGGAATTGTAATGTAAATCTCTGTGTTTTTATAATGGTCTTTGGTGACCCCTGTAAAAAAGTGGTTCTACTCCAAAGCAGTTGATAACTTCTGACCTAGACTAAATTCAAACAACTTCTAAAACTTTCCATGGAGCTGGTTCTTCATCTGAAATAGAGAGGTTGAGCATCAGTGCATTTGATTCTCAAAATCAGGGTTCAGTTTAAATAGATAAATTCAAACAAAGCTTGTTGTTACACTAGCATGTGAACAGCAATGGCTGACTGGAAGCTGCTTTCATCATCTTAAATTTTATTAAAGATTATTTTATGGACCATGAATAAAGCCCAATATCACTAAGCATAAAAATATCTTTATGTTTGTAAGGAAATAATTTTTTCAGTGATTTTTCTTGAATTTATTTCAGGTAATAGTTAAAGCCTGTCAAATTAGAAAAGCAAAGAGAGAAAGAGAGAAAGAGAGAAAGAGAGAAAGAGAGAAAGAGAGAAAGAGAGAAAGAGAGAAAGAGAGAAAGAAAGAAAGAAAGAAAGAAAGAAAGAAAGAAAGAAAGAAAGAAAGAAAGAAAGAAAGAAAGAGAAAACAAGTGGCCAATTCCAACTGATTAAATTATTATAATGACATATTATCTCTCTCTATTTTTTATTATAAATTCAAAGATTAAGAGTTAATGGAAACTCTTAACTCCCTTATTCTAAAATGTCCTGAAGTTTCTTCAATAGGTCTTTTCTCCTTCATATGGTTCCTAGAAAAAAATGAAAGAGATAACTTAAAAAAATTATCTGATTAAAGTCTAATTATTCTTTGTCTTAAAAATAACAATGAATTTAAGCCATACTATGGAACAATGGTGAGGTTCCTCAGGAATTAGGCTTTGTAGATGGTTTAGCCATCAAAGTACATGCAGTGAAAGTTTAGTAATGTCTTTGGTCTCTCCAATCCATGTGCAACACCTAGCCTAGCCTTGTTGCTGGGTTCTAAGCCAGTGAGAGGCATTGTCTTAAAAGGGAAAATAAAGGGAAGGATAATGCCTGAGGAATGATACTCAATGTTGTTTTCTGGCCTCCACACATATGAGTATACATCTACACACACACACACACACACACACACACACACCAAAAATATCTGTACAGAGACCCAGGCAAACACACACACACACACACACACACACACACACAGAGAGACGTGCACAAATGTGACAAGTTGAGAATATTAACAAGGTATTTTAAAAGAGGTTTACATTTTAAATTGATCTTTATTTTCACAATAACAATGTATTTGTACAGGTTTTTTTCCTGAATAACTCTATGAGTTTAAAGATTTGGCAAGTTACTGTCTCTAAACTATATTAAATACCTATTTGGTTGACATCACCTCTGTTGATTCATGGACTTATTAATCCAACAAAAATTTATGAAAGAATTACTAGTGATTAAAAGCAGAGGAATCTATTCCAAACTGGAACTGTCTCCTTTCTGAGTAAAATTATTTTGATTCTTTTTATTGTATAACATTGAAAAATCAAAAGATATTTAAGAGCAGACCCTGTCTTAAAGGAGTTTTGGTCCTCCTGTATTGTATTGTGACGTGAGTGTGTCCTTTCAAACTGATACCATAATGGGTATGAAGGCAGTGGGACTGCCCTTCAGATCTCCAAGTCTTTGTAAACTTAACTCATCTTGGGATGGTCTAAACCTTTTTACTTATCTTTACAGAAGAAATTAATATTTCTCAGTGACTGGAGATCCCAATATTTATTACTCATGTGGTCCCAGGTTATAGAAACTCAAGGATAACTTCTCAGGAAGGGAGCTTGAGATAAAGATATTTTTATGAAATATATATTACAGAGCTTCTTTCTTTGTTTTAGTTTTTCACCTAGTATTTGGAAGGGACCAGAAAACCCAGACATCTTCCTCAGAATAATGAAGTTGTTAGTCACATGGTTGTGCCAGTGTTTTCTTAAGGCTCCATAAGAAAAGTTTTGCAAAGGTTCATTTATAAACCAAACTTTCACATATTGGAGTGAAATAAAATTTCCGAGTCAGCCAATCTGATAAGTGAAGCAGACAGAAGAGTAAATCATATGCTCTGTTTTCAATGAGTTGGGAATTGAGAAAGTAGACTTTCAACAAGTGCAGACAGGGAAGTAAGAGGCATTTCCGGCAGAGGAGACAGCAATCAACCCAAACAGAGGCCAGGAAGTGTCTGGTGGTTTCAGGAATTAAAGAGTGTACTGATAGCAGACGCAGGAATGTAAGGAAAGAGAGGGCTGGACTTTACCATAAGGGTCAATACAATCAGGGCAGGCTGTACACACAGAAGGGGTTATCTGAATTCCTCTGGGTACAGTATAGAGAGAGATCATTGGATAAGTGTTGGGTAGACGTGTGGGTGTCAGGTTGTAAATTATGGAGGGTTTTTTTTTTTTTAGTGTTGTTTTGTTTTACATTTCAAGTTCTTAATTTTCTAAGAATTACTTCTTAAGACTTTCCTTTAAGGCCCCTCTCTATTCCTTTGATAACCCTTTCCATGAGCTTCTTGTTCCTCTGTTCTCCAGTCCTACTTATCTTTCAAGAGCCTTGGAGAAAGAGCACTTCTTTCAGAAACCCATTCTCGATTTCATTCTCGATTTCTTGAATCACACGTAATCTTGTGCTGTTTGCCGTTTTGTATTCTGGCAGCCCTTCATCCACATGTCTGCTTACATACTCATCATTATTACACATTGGCATGAAGCCGCGAAATGTTCTTGAGGCCAGAAAGAATTACCTTCTAATTTCTATGTGCCACTTAAACTAGTGGAATTACAGTCTGCTTGTGTGTACAATGGAAGAAAAATATCTGCCTCTACTATTTTAATAATTAATGACAGAACATGCATTAAGACCCTAACATTGGGATTGGAGATTTGGCTCAGTGGCAGAAAGCTTAGAGCTGGCTCTGAGCCCAGGATTCTGTCGCCAGCACTGAATACAACCAGCAAAGAAAATATCATCGCCGCAAACTACCAAACCAAACCAGCAAAAGAATCAACACAAAATTTCAAACGCAATTGTATCTCAACTGATTGTTGCTTTCTTTCCTGTCCTCCATGACTTTTAAAATTAAAGGAATTTTCCGCAGCTTTGCTTATGCTTCAGAACTTTCCAGATAATCGCAACTAAAATTATGTTGTATACTTTTGATAGTCAAGTTACTTTATCTAGTGGAAGACTGTTGTGATCTGGACTTAGTAATGTTCTTTTATTCTATAATATTCATTGTGGGTTTTGTCCATCAACTGATCTCAAAATCAGTTCTTTGTGACTCTGAGAAAGCATTAACAACTGTAAGCATGAGCCTTGTCACTGCTGTGATTTTATATTTTTTAAGATAGTCACTCTGTTCTATAACGTGGCCTGGTTTTCTTCCACATTTACTAATTTAGATTTCAGAATCTAGTGTATATTTTCTTTGTTCTTCATGATTTCTGCTAAGGTCTGGGCATAGTTGTAGAGGTAAACATTAAAGACTACACCCTTCTGCCTTCTATATGTTACCCCAATTGTGCTTACTGAAAACTTCTTTCTGCAACCCATTGAGACTATCGCAAAAAAAAAAAAAAAAAAAAAAAAAATCTCTATATGCCCCAGTACAGGGGAACGCCAGGTGGGAGTGTGTGGGTTAGGGGAGCAGGGTGGGGGGAGGGTATTGGGGACTTTTGGAATAGCATTTGAAATGTAAATGAAGAAAATATCTAATAAAAAAATTATCCTAAAAAAACAGCCTGGTCTACAAAGTGAGTTCCAGGACAGCCAGAGCTATATAGAGAAACCCTGTCTCAAAAAAAAAAAAAAAAAAAAAAAGTCAAAATGAGGTATAGTGGAGTCCATTTCCAGTGGAAACATCTACAAACATCTACAGTTCTGCCTCTGTACTGTACTCAGGGATCATTGTGGAACAGGTAGCAGAGAAAGCAATAGGATCAGGGAATTTGCTGTGAAATTGTATCTCCTAGGAATGCCCCAAAATACACCAGTTTCTAATCTAGTCTTCTGTAGAAAAGTTAAATAAATATTTAAACAGTGGTATTAAGGATTCATGACAATATACACTTGATTATGTTAACTTTTATTTAAAAGTAAGTTGAAAATTTTCTTTCAGAATCTGATAGGATATGTCATTATTTTAGAACTATAAACTTGTTGAGAAACAATGAAAAAGCAGGAGCCAGTAGTACACACCTATAATCCCTGTATAGGAGGCAGAGACAGGAGAATCACTGTAAGCCTGAGACCAGCCTGGGGCGGGGGGGAAACATAACTTTTATCAAGATAAAAACCAAAACCAAATGGAAATGAACAAAGAAATGGAAACTCATTCCTTTTTATAGAGGTCATTTTTCTTTTTCTGTTTTTTTTTCTTTTTCCAGCACTGTACCCATAATCATCTTTTTTTTCAATTTTTATTAGATATTTTCTTCATTTACATTTCAAATGTTATCCAGAAAGTTCCCTTTACCCTCCCCCATCCCCGCCCTGCTCCCCTACCCACCCACTCCCACATCTTGGCCCTGGCGTTCCCCCTGTACTGGGGCATATAAAGTCTGCATGACCAGGGGCCTCTCTTCCCAATGATGGCCAACTAGGCCTATTTTTTCTATACATGCATCCAGAGACATGAGCTCTGGGGGTACTAGTTACTTCATGTTATTCTTCCACCTATAGGGTTGAAGACTCCTTCAGATCCTTGGGTTCTTTCTCTAGCTCCTTCCTTGGGAGTCCTGTGTTCCATCTAATAGCTGACTGTGAGCATCCACTTCTGTGTTTGCCAGGCACTGGTATAGCCTCCCACGGGACAGCTATATCCGGGCCCTTTCAGCACTATCTTGCTGGCACATACAATAGTGTCTATGTTTGGTGGCTGCAATGGGGCTCAAGTTTACTATGTTTAACTATGCCTCTTCCCTTATAAAGATGATCACACAATGAACCTATTGTTCAACTGTTTAGCCATTCCAAAACACCATTTCCCCCTTTCTGAATAAAAGTTTTCAAAGTATTCAAAGGTAAATTTTCTTCTAAGGTTTAAACATTTTATAAGTTCTTAAAATTTCTTTAATTATTGTGCTCAGAAATTACTAACATTATATAATATGAGTCAAGTAGCGAGGGCTCAGAGTATATAACAAAAATTCAAGTTCTTTCTCAGTTGTAGGTATTATATATTTGAACAAAGAATATGAGAGCGATGAAGTAGTTTGATTGTCCAGCTTAAAGAGAATTTTTAAAACAGCAACCATATGAAGTATCGTTAAACTGACCTACTTTAAAATCAATCAAGACCCTCTACTAATTCCCATGCATCCTCTAGACAGTAGAATTCTAGAGATGATACAGAGTAGGAAAATACAAATATAATAATAGACCAAATGTAGTAGTCAGGGTTCTAATGCAACTGAACTGACAGACTGGATATACATATACATATAATACACACACATACACACACACACACACACACACACACACACACATGGAGAGAGGGGAATAAATTAGAGTGGCTTATAAGCTGTGATCTGAATAGTTTTTGTCTCCTAAAAGAAATATCTTGGATCTATATATCAGGAATTCTAGAGAACCACTAGCTCCTACTCAGCATTGAAATCCAAAGTGGTAGGTGCTAATACCAGTGGAGAAATGACTCAGCAATAGGACAGATGGACTTGCCAGTGCAGGCAAGGGCAAGAAGGTAAAAAGCAAAATCTTCTACATGCAGACATACAGTTAGAGCAGCACCATTTATTGAAGATGCTTTCCATATTCCATTCTTTGTCAAAAAATCTAGTGTCCATACATTTGTGGGAGTTTTTCCTGGGGCTTTGATTCAATTCCAATGATCCATCTGTCTGTTTCTATACCAATGCCATGCAGTTTTATTACTATTGCTCTGAAGTACAGCTTTGAATCAGGGATTGTGAGACCTCCAAAAGATCTTGTACTTTCAGAATAGTTTTGGCCATCCTGAGGTTTTTGGATGGAGGCCAAGGACCCCTGTAGAAGAGTAGAAGAAGGTTTAAAGGGCTCTCAAGGAGGTGACAACCCCACAGGAACACCAACAGTGTTAACTAACCTGGACCCAGGGAGCTCCCAGAGAAGAACCACCAGCCAAAGAGCATAAACAGGCTGGTACTAAGGCCCGTAGCACATATGTATCAGAGGACTGTCTTATCTGACCTCAGTGGAAGAGGAGACACCTAATCCTGCAGAGACTTGATGCACTGGGTTGGAGGTTACCAGAGGCAGGGGCTATCCTCTAAGAAGTAAAGGAGAGGAGAGAAGGGGAAGGAAGAGAGGGAGGGAGGAAGAACTCTGAGAGTGGGGACTGGATGCAGGCAGCATTTGGGATGTAAACAAACAAACAAACAAACAAGCAAACACCTTTCTTTTTCTGCATCTTCTTGTGTAGCCTGCCATCAGTAGTTTGGGCCAAGATTTAGGGTGGGTCTTCTGATCTCATGATCCATTTTCATCGTGGCCATGATTCAAGTGATCCAATCAAGAAAATCTTCCAGGTACGCCCTGATTCTTTAGTTGTAGTTGATTGCATATTATTTAAGTGAACAACCAAGATTAATTATCACAACCAAATTGCAACTATTTCAATATTACCTTCACTTCACCAAAGAGAATAATGAAAAGGTCAGTAAACTAATGAATTGGTGTTTGGCTTTATTGCTCAAGCTCAAACTTTTACTTTAGCATCTTGAACAGAATGATCTTATGAGAATACCAACTCTTGCACCCATACATGGCTGTGAGAAAAAATACTGGAAAACTTCACAAGTTTTATTTTAATTTAATAAACTAAAGCTAAGTATACCTGTACCTATAACCTAGAAATACAGTATCCATCTGTCTACCCAATGGAGTGCATTCAAAAAAGCACATATATGAAGGTTCATAAATGTATTTCCAATATTCCTAAAAGAAACAAAATACCCTACAAGAGTAAAATGAATAATGAGTGATATATTCATATCATGAGGCATCTATGAGAATGAGTTAATTGAAACAATATGCTGTAATGTCCATAAACTATGCAAACCTAGGTTTGGGTAAAACATCAAATGCAAAAATGTAGATTTGTTACCCCATTAGCATATGGATAGAGCTGATCCCTGTTGTTAATATTCAAGGTGGTAGTTGCCTATGGGGGACTTTTGCTTCACACTAAAAGGGAGTATTTTATAATGCTGATAATGATATATTTCTCATCTTAATAATAGTGCAATGTGTTTACTTCATGTGAATTTTTCCCCAGGACATTTATGATGTGTATATTTTGTTTCTATGTCAAAGGAAAGATCTACAAAAATAATTGATGATGATCATTATGGCAAGGATTCAAAAGTCACCATTGAGAATTATCTGCTAGTGATAATGTGGTCATCATGATGTGTCCCTTGTGAAGCATACCTGTCACAACTCTAAGATCCAGATAAAGGATGAAAAAGAATTAGGGCAGTGTCAACAGTTTTTAAATAGCTATGAAATTTTTCCAGCTGAATAAAAACTAATGATATTCCCAGGCCGATTTTCTGAAAATGTGTAGTTATGAGAAAAAGCAATAAGTTTTTAAAAAATAAATTCTGAATAGGAAATAAATTATATCTTTCTGCTTAGAGCTCTGAGATGAGCCTAAAGAAACTGGAATTTGTTCCTTCTGAAATTTCATTTTAGAAAGGCTGCAGGGTATCTAATAATCTAAAAATATTTTGGAAAACTCTTAAGTGTGATCACATATAAAAAGATTGTTGTGCAAAAACTACCTGTGTGCCTCATTTATTAAAATGTAAAAGGAATAGTATTAAAAATGTTTATAGTTTTTTTCAAAATAGTAAACCATCAACTTTCACATAATCATTATATTATTTTTGTACATATATTAGTATGTAGTTTTGTTATTTTCTACCCATTAATCATTTTCATCCTATGGAAACTATTAAAGGTTTCCGAATCCTTCCACTCACATGTAAGGATTTGTTAAAACAGTTTTTTTCTTCCAATAGAGATAGGAGTATCCTAAGTGCTGGGTGTTAGTAATTGGATTGAAATGTCCTTAGTATACATTGGCTTAAAATATAACAATGAATTTCTTTTCAAGAACTGATACTTTAAATTACAGAGCCATATTATGCTCAGAATTAATGCTCACTATTCTCACCGTGGAATAGACAGAGTTTCAAAATGTGGTATTGTCCTTAGTAAATTATTGTTGATTCGAATATTACTAGGATTCTCATTTGAAGTTACTACAAAAGGAATGTGAATCACAGGCTGGAGAGATTGCACAGTAGTTAAGAGCACTTGATACTGAAACAGAAGGCCAGGATTCAGCTACCAGCACCCAGGTTAGGTGGCTCACAACCACTCATAACTCTAGCTCTGAAGAATCTAATGCCCTCTTCTGGCCCCTGGGGACACCCACACATGTCTGTACACTCATATACACATATAAACATAACATTTTTCAACTTTAGAAAACAGAATTTGCAAAAAACTGTCCAGAGCTAATTGACTCTGTTTCTTGCATGGGAAAAAGCTATTATTTCAAAGCATAGAATAGAAATGTAGGGTATTTCATATATCTGAATTGCTATTACCCCGTGTCTATATAATACATCCAGCCACAGAAAGACTCCTTCATGAAATGGTTTATTCCCTTAGGCATTAGCACTAGTTGCTATCCCCTTCAGACTATGGAGACCACGGAAACAGTTATCTAGGAAGCCTTTAGTTATCTTAGGGGACCTCCATTCTCCCTCCAAAGCTGTCTCCCTGAGTTCCAAACTGTTTCCTGTTTGGCATATTTTCTTCTAAACCAACTGTAGACCAGCATTTGTGCCTTAAAATAAACATGCTCCCAAATGAAATATAATGCCTATTTGTAGATAACAGAATAAAGAATAGAGTTTGATAGTGCCTTATGACTTGAACTCTGAACATTTTTTTCTAGCTAAACTTATGTGCTATTCTTCACTAAGAGATGACTGGGGACTGTCTGTGACTAGAATCACTCAATGAGAGCCAGTTGTGGCTGGGCTTTAGATAGAATCTTCCATGTAAGCTGCTTCCTTTGTTTATCCTCATCAGAGAAAATTGATTTTGTGAAAGAGCTTAAAAGTATTCCTTCTTCCTCTTGTCTTTTTTCCTCATCTGTCCTCCAGTAAATTTACCAGTATCACGGCTGACTACCTGTGAGTCCCTGTCTACACAGCCTTGTTTTTATTCTGCCTAGGAGACTGCTCTGTATGTTCAAACATTACCAACAGATACTAAAGAGACCCTAAACAGTCTACCTTCTCAATCACATCAGCGTTATGATGTGGTTTCATTTAAAATGCAGGATTCTCCATATTTTTCTCAGTTACCTTACTGAATAGGTTCATCTTTTTGATCTTATGTGTGAACTACAGCTTGAAGTTTATATGGGTGAATCTTTTATAGTTCATCAATTATTCTATAAGGAATACTGGTGTCAACATAAATTAAAGAAAAAGTTAACTGACAGAATCTTGACCATCAGCAAGAAACGCCATTTCATGGGACAACATAACCTTCCATCTTATGCTTGAAGGACAGTAATTTCAGGAAGCTTCCTGACTTTTAGAGTAGCTTAGATAATCTTCAAATGTTTTGTACTCTAGGAACCTTCTTCAGAAAAAAAAAAAGAATCTTTTAAATTTCTTTGGAATTTTACAAAAGCTTTTACTTTTATCCAGTGAATATCCTTGATAAGGACAGACATATAAATACTTTGAAATTATTGGTATCACCATGACTTTGTCTGAGGAGAGGTCAGTTGGTAATATTTAGCAGTAACTTTATAAGCAACAATACAAGCATAACAGCAATAACAATGTAATAGTTATAATAAACACTTAGCTATTTGCATTATGTGGTCCTTTGGGTATCACAGGATATGGAAGGTTAACCAGTTACATTTTCACTATAAAGAAGATGCTCCACATAATATTGCAAGAAATTATCCTTCTTAAAGGCTCTGAGTATCATCTTAAAATTTCCCAGGCATGTCCTCTATGTCCCTAGTTTAATACTATTATTTTTGAGTCCAGCATTGGAGGACTTCTCAGGGTTGTCATTTCCCTGTGCTATGTAAGTACATTTGAACACCATTTCTTCATAAGTTTATCAAGGGTATTGTGTATATCAAAGTTGTCTACTTTATAAACTTGACTAAATCCAGATTGGCACATTCATTGACTCTCAACTCATTTTTCCCAATGGAAAAACTTAAATAAATAATAATATAATAAACTACTTTTTTATTAGATGTTTTCTTTATTTACATTTCAAATGTCAACCCCTTTCCTAGTTTACCCTCCAAAAATCCCCTATCACCTCCCCCTCCCCTTACTCCCCAACCCACCCACTCCCATTCCTGGCCCAGGCATTCCCCTATACTGGGGCATAGAGTCTTCACAGGACCAAGGGCCTCTCCTCCCATTGATGACTGACTAGGCCATCCTCTGCCACATATACAGCTAGTGCCACAAGTTCCACCATGTGTTTTCTTTGATTGGTGGTATAGTTCCAAGGAGCTTTGGGGGTACTGGTCATATTGATGTTCCTCCTATAGGGCTTCAGACCCCTTCAATTCCCTGGGTACTTTTTCTAGTTCCTTCATTGGGTAGCTTGTGCTCCATCCAATGGATGACTGTGAGCATCCACTTCTGTATTTGCCAGGCACTGGCAGAGCCTCAAGCATAAGTTACTTAATCAACATAAATTGCAGGGAGTTTTTGAAGCCTGACATTGACTTACACACACACACACACACACACACACACACACACACACACACACACACACACACACACATATATATATATATATATATATATATATATATATATATATATATATATTGAGAAATCACTCAATATATATATATATATATATATATATATATATATATATTCAGTTAACTCAGTGAAGAGTTTCACTCTTTCAATCTTATGTGTGAGCTTCACCTTGAAATTCTATATGGGTGAATCTTTTATAGTCCATCAATTATTTTATAAGAAATACTGGTATTCTTATATAATATTCCTTATAGAATAACATAACAATATAAACTAAACAAACAATATATATAATATATTTTATATATATATATATATATATATATATATATATATATATATATATATATATATATATATATATATATATATATATATATATATATATATATATGGAGAGATGGTGTCTGTTTACGTGTGAATATAGATACTAGGTTGATAAGTATAGATACTCAGGTCAATGAGTATAGATACACAGATGAGAAGAGAGTATCATATCCCCAGGAACTAGAGTTACAGGGAGTTACAAGCCACTCTACCTGGATGATGGGAGACATACTTGGGCTTTCTGGAAGAGCAGCAGCCAGTACTATTAACCACTAAGCAGTCCCTCCATCTCCTAGAAAAGTTTCTAAGTATATATATTTCTCATTGTTTTCACTACACATATTATCAACAAATGCTTCATTGTAAAATTTCCTGTATACTTCCTGTAATGAAATATATATATAAAATATGTATGTCCATAAAATATATATGTAAAAATAATTTTAAATTAAGACATTAACCTTTTATGTTTCATCTCATATTTTAACCCATTGAGAAATCACTCAATTCTCTTATTTGAATTTCTATTTTATTTTTATATATGACAAGCAGCAAAATAAGAACATTTTAAAATATTTTCAACAAAATCATAGAAGAAAATTTCCCTAAAGAAAGAGATGCCTATAAATGTACAAGAAGCTTACAAAACACTAAATAGATTGGGCCATAAAAAGAAATCCACTTGCCACATAATAAGCAAAATACTAATTTTACAGAACAATGGAAAAATGTTAAAAGTTGCAAGGGGAATAGGCCAAGTAACATATAACGGCAGACCTATCAGAATTACACCAGACTGTTCAACAGAGACTTTATAAAGCAGAAAGGCCTGGTTCTTACAGACTCTAAGAGACCACAGATGTTAGCCCAGATTATTATACCCACAAAAACTCTCAACCTCCATAGATGGAGAAAACAATATATTTCATGAAAAAACCAAATTTAAACAATATCCATAAACCTAACCCTGCAGAAGATACTAGAAGGAAAACACACACATACATGCACGCACACATGCCATGCACACATGTGTGCACGCAAACACACACACACACACACACACACACACACACACACCACTAACATCAAAATAGCATTAATTAAAAAGCACTGGTCATTAATATCTCTCAACATAAATGGATCTAATTACACACACACACACACACACACACACACACACACACACAAAAGACACAGGCTAACAGAATGGATCTGAAAACAATTCCTAATTCTGCTGCACAGAAGAAACACACTACAAGTCTTGAATTTTCAAAAATCAAGATTGATGAAGAAAGTTTCATGGACATACCAAGAACTGGGAATACAAGAGAGAAATATTCTTTTTATTGTATTTTACTTTACATATATGGGCATTATGCCTGCATGTGTATCTGTGCACTACATGAATTCTTCCTTTTTGAGGGATGCCAAAAATCAAGCATTGGGTCTCCTGAAATAAATGAACAAATGCTATGATCCTCCCCATGGTACTGGGAATTGAACTTGAGTCCTTTGTAAGAGCAGCTAATGATCTTAAATCTCTCCATCCCCTGAGAAAAATATTGTCATTATCTGTCTTACTATCTGATTTATTTCTCCTGGAAAGATATCTCATTTTTGTTATATATTTATGGAAAGACATACACACATATAGATATATATTGTTAGCTTACAGTTTATTCCTGTGGCTACTGTTTGTTATTAAAAGCTATTTGGTTACATTTTGTACCCACATAGGAGAAGAATCACAGGGAAGCTTGTATTCAACTTAATCTATGCTGGGCACTGATGACTCTCTAGAAGGACATGACCTTCAGATAAGACAATCAAGACTTCATTATTTTTGCCAAATCTGCCAAGAAAAATCAATTGCTTCCCTCAAAAACAATTTAAGCAACAGACATTTCCCAAGGAAGCTACACACATTTGTTTATGTGAGTTAGGGTTGGTTTTGTGTTCCAAAATACTTTCTGTATTGAAAAAAAATGTCTAAACAATGTGATTTCAGTGTTTTGGTGAAGATAAAAATTTAAGTATAAACAGTAACCAGAAGAAGTACTGCAATACTGCAACATAGAAGTAGAGACTCAACATGGGTTTCTTAATTTATTATCAACTTTAAAATGTAGCATTGCTTACACTATATTCACTTGTTTTATTACAGAACTTTCAAGAGCTCAATAGTCAAAAACATTATTAAGTAATATAAAGCTTTCATTCTCTTGAATTCAAAGCCTTATTAGTGTAATTGTATGCCCTTACTCTGAAATAATTCAATGTGGTTTTCCTATGTCACTGATATGTTTATTTTAAGCAGTTGCCCAAACTCTGTACATGAAAGGGGGTAACAAAAGATTAAAAATTTTATTAAATAGAAAGGAAAGCCAATACAAATAATTATATTGCCATGATTATGTAACTAGCATATCCAAGTAAATATATTACTAGAATTATATTTATAATGAATATATTGCATTTTAACTAAAACATAGTACTTGAAACATTTTTTAAATACAATAAAGACTGTTAATTTAAAACTGGAAGGTTTCAATCTGTCATAGTGGTTAAGCACCAAATGATCAAAAGCTTCTACCAGTACAATCCATAGAAGAAGCTCTCTGTGTTGTGTTAGAAATCCTATGCCATATTTGGATGCTTCTTGTGGCAATTATGATAGAATTACTATGACAACCATGACAGAGATCAGAACAATGCTACTAGAAGGATGTGGATAACTTGCAGCAAAACTATCTTCCTGAAACAATAGCAAACATGTATAAATATATTACAGCTAGACACCAGTTTTTACTTATGACATGACGTAGGTCCATTGTGTGGTGGCATGTAAGAACATTACTTTTAATAGCAAAAAAATTCTTACAGGAAATCTTTATTTATATACAGATTACTTGACATCTAAGCCTTGATTTCCATTCATGACATTAGAAAATGTTTCATACTTAAAAAATATTTTACAAACATTCTCATATACACTAAAGACTTCTGTTTGTTACTATGAGAAGAAATTATGACATTAAGTGGGTGAAAATACATATGTGACAGGCACAGTGTTTGACACACAGTTGTTTTGACTGCCTGTGTATCTCTTGTGACTGACCTAAGTATGGTGCATGGGCACCATCTCTATATACTGCCTTCAGCTCTTGACACAGTCCCCCACCCTCACCTCATTCTACACAAATGAACATGGACAAGAAAAGTTCTCCTGCTTGGGGCATGACCAAGGAGATTACAGTGACGGGGTTATCATCTCTGAGCATTTTGTCATCTCAGAATAATGTCAAATACACATGGCCTCATTTGATTTTGAAAAATAAAAGGATGTATAAATTGTGTGAATTATTTATAGAGTCAAAACTGTTTATGAACCTAGTGAGGGCATTCTGTCACATAGCACCTCCTCGTAAAGAATTTAAAAATCAGACAGAGATTCAAGCCAGGCCCATGCAAAAATCAGGAAATATGCGTGTAACATCAGCTATAACACGGGATGTCAGTGGATATTTATTTATTTATTTATTTGCTTCCACTGCTTTCAAGCAATCCTGCTTTTTGAATAGGAACAAATGACTCTGTGAACTTCTGGAGAGCTGTGAGTCTTGTCCTTACTATTGTTATTTAATGTTACTTTTTCATCTAAACATTGAGGTGACCAGGACTGGACAGCACTAGCTCCAAACTTGCATGTAACTCAGTGTTCCATCAGGTTTCCATAGCTGTGTGCTGCACCATCCCAAGCAGCTCAAACCATATCTTGAGGTTGATAAGGAAAGTCTTTGTTAACTGCCAGATTGGTACGTTGACCTAAGGAAATGAGCCTTTAGCTCCTGGAAATCCATTGTGCCAACCACAACATTCCTAAATGCATATGGAAGGAGAGATCATTGTCTTGGTCTACCTAGGCATCTCACGGATCTGCTGAGTCTTGGCATTCCACTCAGACTGAGGGTGGTAGAGTGAGAAGAGACTCGGGAGACCACTTGAAAGTCTTTCCCTGCTTAATTAGGTCATAAAGATTTTCCAGGAAACTGGACTTCCTGAGAGCCAGGAGTGCCTCAGCATTGCTGACCTAACACATTTCAAAAATAGATGCACAGAGCTCCATTTCCAACAGTCTACCCCTTCCACCTGACCGCCCACCATCAAACTGGCCATGACTTCAGCTCTCCGTCTGTCCTCTGAGGCAGTTGCAATGGACTGCTGCTTAAGCTCTTGTCTGCTCAAACCTACATGCAGGAGACAGATGGGTTATTTCAAATTGTAAGTGAGACATCGGCACATTTTTTTTTTTAAAACTGAGATTGGCTCCCTATCTAACATTTAACTCTAACAAAAGCCACAGTCCTGAAAATGGTCCCTGAGTTCTAACTGACTTCAAATCTGAATCCTGTCCTCAGCAAGACTTCACTCACCCAACTTACCCAGTTTGACTCGCTGGACTTTTAACATGGAGCCAGATCCCACACCGTGCTGACAGAGCCAGTGTCCCCTCTGTGAGAATGGTGTATGGTACCCGGTTTTCAGATGATCACACACCTCTTCTCTTTGCCACATTTAGGCTTTTGTTGAAATCCTATCTTCTCAGTAATGTGTCTTGGATCACCCTGTATATAACCCTAACGCTCTCTAGTTCCTGATGCCCGTCACATTGTTTTGTAAGTGAGTTTTTCCATCCTTCCAAACAAGTAGTATTAAATAGTTTCCTTGATTTACATGTTTTCTTATACTGCCAGTTGCAAACTCTATGCAGATAAGGATTTTTTTTTAATCTAGAATACCTGGTTCAGAAGAGATTCTCAATAAATATTAAATGACTAAACAAAAATGGATGCTCGGTAGTACAGATCAAGCCTTTCTAATATCCATGGATACAAGAATGATCATCCAGTCTTCAAGGTTGATCTTCAGAATCCATTTGACTGGATTTAGAGTCATTATGGAAAGACAACCCTGTCTGTATCTATGAAAATAATTGCAGATAAGATTAACTAAGGAGAGAAGACCTAACTTGAATGTAAGTGGCATCATGCCATGGGCTGGGTTCTCAGAGTAAATGAAAAGGAACAATCCAAGCACTAGGGTTTGAGTTTTTTGTTTCTGGACAAATTGTGCCCAGCTGTCTGAAGCTTGGTGCCTCTTCTTGTCACAGTAAGAATCATTCTCCACCACACCTTCTTCCTCAAATGGTGAGCTCAAATAAAAAATTTTAATGTGTTTTAGTCAGATATATTTCACAATAGCAAGAAAAGTAACAAATGCAGAAAATTGTCACTGGGAATGGAAACATTGCTCTGATAAACTTGACTGTGTGGCTCAGAGGATTTTGGAACTGATTTTTTTGGGGGGAGTGGGGGGCACATAGAAGAGTTTGGAACTTTATACCAAAGGAGCCTTTGAATGATGTAAGGAGAGCTTTGGGGGCCATTCTGATGACAAGATGGAAAGCTATAAGGCCAAACATTTTTGCAAACAGTAGATTCCCTTCTCACATGGGCTTCAGAGGAACAGTGACTGTCAGAAACCAGATGGGGCCTTCATGTTCTATTCTGGCAGAGAACTTAGACTCATTCTTTTCGTGTCCTGAAATCTTCAGTGGGACTGACTTCAAAGGTAAGGAATAGACTAATGTTTCTTTGACAGAAGAAATTTCAAGACAAGAAAACATTCAGGCTATGGCAGGCTTATTTTTCCCTGACATTATCCATGTCTTCAATAAAAGAAGAGAGAGCAATGAGTTATAAAAATGTACAGTTTGGCAAAGAAAAAGAATGGGAGATTTTAAAGTTGCATATAGTGAAAGTACAAAGTATCTGTGGCTATTACAGAAATTTCTTTATTAAAGAAAAACATCAAGTTCTAGTTCTTAGCTGTAACAAAAGGAAAGGTTCCCTGAGCAAAAGATTCTAGTTATTGAAAAATCCAACAAGTGAAAATACAAATTCATTTAGGAGGAGGGAATTTGAAGTGAGATTGGCTTTCAACCTTTAAAAAAAAAGCTATCTAGGGAAATCTCTCTTTATGGTTGTCCTTGAAAATGACATAAGTCACTTCAACTGTGGTCGAAGAGAGCCAACTACATTTCACATTGAGATCATCATACATGTGGTACTTGCTTTATGAAAGATGCAAGGTCTAGTGGGCCCATGAAAGATTACACCAATATTCTAAAACATTGCTGAGGCCAGACATTAAGTAATAGTGTCATATTTCCTGCAAGAAGGCTGTGAGAAGCCACTGCATGATGCTAGAAAGGTGAACCCTACATTGCAACAGAAACCCCAAGACTTTGGAAATGCCAAAACTAGTGAATGCTACCTGAGAAGTGTTGGATGCACAAAGTAAAGCCAACTTGAGGAGATAACATGTGCTATAGGCAGCAGAGCTGGAAGAATGAGGATATCTATGTCCGTTGAAGTCTGGATGATTACATCAAGATCTTCCATGTAAGCCAAGGAACTGAAGGATATGACATTTGTCATATTGCGTATAGCTATTGCTTTGGTCTGATCTCTTCTTGCTATACTCTTATCAATTCAGTGTTTAGACTATTAAAGAGTTTCAGGACGTTTAAACAGGAAGTAAATGCATATTACATTATAAACTGACAATGAAGCTTTAAGGCCAATGGAGTGGGGTGCTATGATTTAAAATGATGTACTTGTCTGTCAAATTAATAGGGAATGGAGAAGTAATAATTAATATTTCATATCAACTTGACAGGATTTAGAATTGTCATGAAAATACATCAGTAAGTATGTTTATGAGGTGGTTTTCCAAAATACGTTTCACCAAAGAGGAGAGACCATGTGGATGTCATTACTCCGGGAGCTGGGTATCCCAGATTGAATAAAAGTAGAGTTCAATATGAACACTATTCATTCTATGCTCCTATAAATTCAATGTGACTGTCTGCCTGACGGTTTTGTCTCTATCACTAAAACCATTCTTGTCACTTTCTCTTCTCTTATGTGATAAAGTACCCTAAAGTTGTAAGCCAAAATAAACAATCTCTTTCTCTAAATTGCTTTTATCAGGTATCCTGTGACAGTAATGAGAGAGAGGACTAACACACAGTTGTATAAAGGATCTTACCTTGGTATTCTTCCAAAAATTTTTAACTGCTTCTCTTTCACCCAGTTAGAAAGAACTACCTTGACATTGCATTTTAGTAATAACTCTGTTCCTTAGATACTGTATTTTTTTTACCACTAACATCAACCCCATTGGTATAGTTTTTAAGTATATTTATTAATTCTTTGAGAATGCAATACAATGTTTCCTGGCAATATTCAACTTTATTCCTTACCATAACTCCTCCCTAATTCACCCCATATCCATATCATACCTAACTTCATATCTTGGTTTCTGCTGGTTGTTGTTTTTACTAGCTTGAATTATAGGTTGTTGTGAGCCACCATATGTGCTGGAAATCAAACCTGAGTCCTCTGGAAGAGTAGCAAGTACTCTTAACCTCAGAGCTATCTTGGTCTTGAAGCTGGATAACTCAAAATATAGAACTGACACTTCCCCCTGGGTCACTCACATGAACAGCAGCAAACAAAGTCTGAATCTAGCCTTAGGAATCTCATTGATACTTGAATGTCTTGACAATATAAATCCATGTCTTCTCTGTCAAATCCAAAGGAAAGACTGGAAAGTAGCATGACTCACATTTATATATATATATATATATATATATATATATATATATATCTGCAGTCCTCATTTATAGTTTCTCCTTCCTTGGAAGAGAATGATAAAAATTACTATTTGCACACAACTCTGACCAAGAGTTACATTCTAAAACCAATATACACACTATCAATAACTCCCGTCTTAAGAATAACCCACAGGCCAATGCATTCTGCTGTGCTAACACTACAGAGCAGGCTTCCCAGAGGAGAGTGGAAGGATGCAAGTACACCTCAGAACTACATACCTGAAAACAAAATACCACAAGACATGAGATAGTTAATTGCAATGGAAAGCTTGCACTTTCAAATGAAAAGTTGATGTTCCTGTATTGAAGAGGAGGGGGTGAGGTATTGCTACAAGATGGAACTGTGCTTTCTCTCTTCCAAGACATCTGAGCAGAATCTTGCCACTAACTGAGGTTTCGAGGCATGACAGTAGAAATATGTCTAACAATCTACAGATTCAATGCAATCTCCATTAAAATTCCAACTCAAATCTTCAAGTATATTTTCCTAGCTCTTCCCCATTTAGTGAATGTCTCATATAACTCCCTTCTAAACAATAATTCAAATTACAACCCGCTATGCTAGATTAGTAATGCCATTTTACTATATGAAGGAATGGAGATTGTGCTTATTAAATTACTGTTAGCTAAACCTTTAATTGCTAAATTTTTATTATGATAGAGAAGTCATTTTTGCATGATACCATGTGGAAGTTATTTGTAGTTTCTCTTTGCTCAAGTTAGAAAAATCTCAGGTATGTTTTGATAGGGTGACACCAATTGTTTTTCATCTAGTCCTTTACAATTGGCATCTGGAGAGGATGGTGTCTCACACAAAGAAAAATAATGGAGAGGGTGGGGTCTTTGGCTGAGGATTCCCATCTGTCAGACAGTGGACAAGAATGCAATTGAATTTAACCTTGGTTTCTAAGGTTAGAGATAGATTAGATAAGTGGGAAATGGCCTCTCCTCCCATATCCTGCTCCTGAAGTGTAGGAAGTGACTAAAATGGAAGCACGGGAAGTTTGCAGCCTGGGGTATCAAGGGTTTGGTTCCGTAGTACTTTTTTTTTTTTTAAGTTCAGAAACCCTGTTGTAAGAAAACTCCTTTTCAAGATGAATTAAGTAATCTGGAGATTTCTGCAAAAACAATTTCCCCCATGTATATCGCCATTAGTAAACAGAGAATCTTACTCGTTCAGCGGAAACCTAATATTTTGGTTTCCCTGTGCAAATAGGATTATTAAAATACTGCCAACTTATTCTTCTGGCTCTGCTCAGTCATTTGGTAATTACCTCTCCTTTTGATGACTTTAGTATTTTACAAAAGAGGAGTCTGCCTTTGACTGAAAACTGAAAATGCTTTTCCCATGCTCCAGAATGGCATACTGTGTTAATAGGAACAAACATAGAAGACACTTGTTTGATTTGCTTTACTGAAGGTAGGAAAAGAGCAAAGAAGAACAAACGTATAAGCCAATCAACTTCAAGCTCTTTATGAATTCATAGGTTTCTTGTGAGCACTCAAATCCTGTTAAGGAGAAAAAAATCCAAGAGCATGCAGTTAGGACGTTTGAAAAACTGAAGGCCGACCAGGGTGTCCCTGCTCATTGTTGGCAAGCTGCTTTTCTGGCTGTTTTACTTTGCATTGACTTAAAGCACCATAGGGCTTGGACTGCTTCCTCATTCGGAATCTGCTCCATATCCTTGTCCTGGTGTATAACTAATCCTCTAGATGAATAGGGAAAATGAGAGCCCTTTCTTATTTGAAAAGAAGTTTCAACACTCATTTTTCTTATTTTGAAAGTTCCCCAGAATCCCTCTCCTGTGGTACTCACTGTTCTAGTGTGTCCCAGCCCTGCCTCCTTCAAAATGAACTTCACGTATGGAAGATGTGGCATGATAATGACTGACATGTCCTAGCGAGTTTAAAGTAGTTTGTTTTTAATTTGTTGTTTTAGAAAATGGAAACAGATGAAGAACAAAATAGTTCTTTCTAAAAGGTAGATTTCTTTTTTCTGTATGAGTCCCATTGGTCTCCTTCCATGATCCTGACATAAACAGGGTGGAGGATGTTATTTAACATGCTGAAAGAAAAAAAATGACCCAGTACCAAATAAAACCATGTTTTAAAAGCAAACCCCGCCAGGTGTGGTGGCACACGCCTTTATATAGTGGATTACGTTGATGGATTTCCATATATTAAACCATCCCTACATCCCGGGGATGAAGTCTACTTGGTCATGATGGATGATTGTTTTGATGTGTTTTTGGATTCAGTTTGTGAGAAATTTATTTAGTATTTTTGCATCAATATTCATAAGAGAAATTGGTCTGAAGTTCTCTTTCTTTGTTGGATCTTTGTGTGGTTTAGGTATCAGAGTAACTGTGGCTTCATAGAATAAATTGGGTAGAGTACCTTCTTATTCTATTTATGTGGAATAGTTTGAGGAGAGTTGGAATTAGGTCTTCTTTGAAGGTCTGAGCACACCTTTAATCCCAGCACTCAGGAGGCAGAGACAAGCGGATTTCTGAGTTTGAGGCCAGCCTGGTCTACAAAGTAAGTTCCAGGTCAGCCAGGGCTATACAGAGAAACCAAAAAAAAAAAAGCAAACCCCACCCACAGGTCTCAAAAACCAACCCCCCCCCAAAAGCAAACCCCACTCACGTGTCATGCAACACTCAGTGTTTGCAGACAAGGGAGGAAGTTGACAATGGGGCAGGACAGGGTCCTCCTTTCGAGTGTGTAGCATCACAGGCAAAAAAATGAGCAGCTTGAAGACATGGGCATTCTCCATGCTCATTATCAAGGAGGCTGTTAAAGTGGAACACACTTTTGGGTGCAAATCTAGTGAGATGCTTTGAAGGCAAGAGTTGGTGGTGGATGGGGAAGCACCCACATAGAGACAGGGGGAGAAGGGATGGGATGGGGGGTGGGATAATATAAATTGTATATTAAAATAATGTCCGTAAATAAAGAAAATATAGCAAAAATTATAGTTTACTTTATAATCATACTTATTTGTTAAGAGTAATTTTGATTGGACAACTGTCCGAAGTACTTCCTTACTCTGGTAAATTCAGTTTTGGTTTATACAGCAAATTTCATACTAGACTTTCAGAATAAATAATGGAGAAAACTTTTCTTAATAAATAATTAGCAAGTGTACCCAGAGAAAGCTCTAGGCCAGTGAGACTCCTAGAGATTGTAGAGTCACCAATGATGTATAATTGAGGGGCAGACATAGTGACGAATCAGAGAATGATTTGAGATAATGAGTCAGGGATAGGCTATCTCCAACTCCCAGGGAAACTGGTATTTAAGAGCAATGCAGAGAGAGAGAGAGAGAGAGAGAGAGAGAGAAAGAGAGAGAGTCATCAGTTCTGTCCATTCAGTTGAGTTCGTCAGTAAGTTAGGAGTTGAGTGAGTTGCAAGTCAGTGCGGAGTGCAGTGAGTCCAGTGAATCTGAGTGCCTTCTTCAGGCAATTCAGTGCAGGTCAGTAGAAGCAGTTGAAGTTAGAGAATGAGGAGCCAGAAGACTAGAACAAATTACCAGTTAGTTTGAGACCAAGTAGAACAATTCAGTGAGAAGCTGAGAGAAGCGAGATTGAATCAGTCAAATTGGAGGGGACTTTGACCCAGAAGAGCTGAATTGAAGCAACCAGTTCAGAGTTCAGCTAGAAAGGGTGAGTTATTCAGCAGTAAGCCTCTGAGATGACAATTCTACGTGGTGAGTAAAATTTACTTTTACACTCTACCATAAAGTTTCAGAAGCCTAATTTCTTTATTGTATAACCATGACTAACCTTTATGCTTCTAAAAATGCCAAGTATACTTGATTTGGTATTTAATCATTTGCTCACAAAAGGTAAAAAGAAATCAATGCAAACACTTTCATCAAACCACTATATCTTTTCTTAAATACTTATAAAAGAAAAAATAAGCCTGATTAATTAAAATGGCATCTTGTATTTGCAGAAGGCTCTTCTGTTGAAGACACTGGCATCCAGTTTATAATGCATTCCTTGGAATCACTGAACTAATGATATAGACTCTTATGTGGCTACACCTTCTGTACCATGTACCTATTTGAGTCAGAAAGTAGGGGTCCTGTAGTCTGACTGAGTGACCTCTAGTCAGCCAAATTGGTTATGTCTGCCTTCAAAAAGATGATGTGTCCTATTATATGAAGATACAGATGTATACACAGGAAAATATATCACTATATCTATAGATTTCTACATACCTGGAAAAAGAGAAAAGTCTGCGCATATCAGACAGCAGCACGGAGAAAAGAGGAAAGAAAGGAAAAGTGGGGGTCACTGCAGAAAAGATGAAAATGGAAAATATCTCAGAGAAAAACGTTTTAAAAAATAATAAAGAAAATAGAGAAATCAACATTTTCAAATGATTGTGTGTTTGTGAGTGTGTTTGTGTGTGTGTATGTGTGGTGTAAAGAGGGAGAGAGAGAGAGAGAAAGAGAGAGAGAGAGAGAACACATTTCAGAATTAAATGTGAGCATTCAAAGAGGAGAAGCATTAAGTCAGTAAGTCTTAAGTTAAAGTTCCAGAGACCTGGGATGGGGGAGGTGCCTAGGACTCACTGTGGGTGACCTGAGCCAAAATGACCAATAGTGGGGAGATAGAGACTGAAGAGGCCACCTCCATTTGCCAAGAACCCCTAATGGAGGGATGAAAATACCAACCCACTCAAAAAACTTTTACCCCAAATCGTTCCTGTCTAAAAGAAATTCAGGGACAAAAATGGAGCAGAGACCAAAGAAATGGCCAACCAATAATCAGTTGCTTTGAGGTGTTAGGGACCCTGTATTGCCTCAGGTGTATGAAGTACCCTGGCTGCTCTGAAGGGACAGGACGTTGTGTTGTCTTGGCTTTGGTTAAGTACAGCTGCCTGATCTGAAGTAATGGGAGCACTGCATTCTCTGATGTATTTATGTATGTGTTTATAAATGTCTGAAAAGGGCCACCAACGGACTGGGAAAGGATCTTCACCAATCCTAAATCAGATAGGGGACTGATATCCAATATATATAAAGAACTCAAGAAGGTGGACACCAGAAAATCAAATATCCCCATTAAAAAGTGGGGCACAGAGTTAAACAAAGAATTCTCAACTGAGGAATATCGAATGGCTGAGAAGCACTTGAAAA
>LR749748.1:550022-642555 GCA_902729485.2 Mus minutoides | reverse complement strand
AACCTGAGTTTGTAGGAGAGAACAGTGTAGGAAAGAACCCTGCAGTTTGCCCTTTAATCTCCAAAGGAGCACTATTCAAGTATTTAAAGGTAGAGAGAGAAAGAGAGGCTTGGTCTGGTTTAGATGGGAGCATGTAAATTTGTAGGTGGGGGAGTCTTTGTCACCCACATGTACAACTGGCCGACAAACTTAGAGAAGATGGGACACAGCCCCAACTAGGATCAGAAACCACTCCTGTAGTCCACAGGGGAAGCTGGGATACTATCAGGTCTCTCACACACACATACACACACACAATCAAACTTAATTAATTTTTTTCGAAGTTTAGACAGCACCCCTTCTTCACATGGCCATTTGCTTCTCCATTTTTCCAGAAAGACTACTCAGAACTTCCCCTCACCGGAAGCAAACTGGGCGCTAACTCAGGTGCAGTAAGCTAAATAAGCGACTTAATAACCTAAGACGGAAAGTTTAGATGTCATTCTGACAGAACAAATTAGGAAACATTTTACTTGAGGAAATGATCTTAGTGTATGCTTCAAAACAAACAAACAAACAAAGCCACTTGGAATGAATTCTGCGGTCTGCAGCCAACAATCTCACCTAGACAAAAATCCCTGCCTGCTTCCAACCACTTTTAGAATAATGCTCCAAATGTTCCCTAAGTTCCTAGGGCCCTTTTAGACTTGAGACTGCAAGAGACCTCACATGAGGTCTTCCCACCCAAGTGTAGCACCCAGCCAAAGTGTGCCCTTCTTCTGGGTCATCATTCCACCCTTCTGAACCTGGAGGGGACTTTTCTGTTATCTAGCCCTTCAAGGGTGAATTCCTACTCCACCCTTAGACCCAATAGAAACCTCCAGGGCTCCGCAGGGGGCCTTTCTTTAGACCCAAGCCTTCCATTATCACAGGACAGATCTTTGAAGCCGCTCATTTGCATGCTCATTTGCATGACCGCTCACTTAACATCTCTAGCCCCTTTCACCTAAATTTCCGCGGGTCTCTTTGTTTGATTTCCCGTTCGTGTTCCGATCTTTTGAAGTAACCTAGGCTGCCTTGGAATGCAGAATCCTCCTGCCCCATCCTTTCCAGTGGTGGGACCACGCACCAGTCACCACACCCAGCTGTCTGGCTACCAAACAGAACAGCCTTCGGGAGAGAGTCGCTCCTGAGAGCACGTGACGCACCTGTGGAAGGGCTCCCTGAGAAATGCTGAACCACAGAGCTCTTGATGATGTAAAACATCTGTCCAGAATATTTTACACGCTCACAACTGCAGCTTATCTGGAAGCCAGATTGCCTTCCCTGGTCTAGGTTTCTTCCTACAGGATAGCATTGCTATTCAACTCTTTGCTAACTCAATGGGAAAAATCATCACGCTGAAGACACTGCACATCTGAGCTATTAAAGGCACCTCCCGGGGCTGGAGAGATGGCTCAGAGGTTAAGAGCACTGTCTGCTCTTCCGGAGGTCCTGAGTTCAATTCCCAGCAACCTCATGGTGGCTCACAACCATCTATAATGAGATCTGGTGCCCTCTTCTGCAAGCAGAACACTGTATACATAATAAATAAATCCTTAAAAAAAAAAAAAGGCACTTCCCTTACTCTCCTCATTCCCTCCTGGAAAGACATAGATGCTATTGCAGAACATAAGAGCGTAGTTTGGTATGGGGGAGGGCAGCTATTTTATTGAATAGTTCGCTTCTCAGAAGGGGCAGAACCAATACCTCCCTATTTAATGTCGGTCCTGAGAGGTTTCTTTGCTCTTAATCTACTTAGTTGCTCTGTAATTGACGAAGGAGTACATCAGTAGCTCACAATAAGGATCCAACCCTGAGGACGCCCATCTGTCTTAAACACAAAGCAATAAGCCCTCTCAAAATACAGTGGGGGCTGGGGAAGCAAACTCAGTGTTTTCTTCTGAGCCTCTAAGGACATTAGGAACTCTTACTTATAACTTCAAGCAAGTTTGACAGGCTGCCTTTGTGAATTCTCCAGTGTTCACAAACTACTCCTCACTTTTTTACCCAAATCCCCCAGAACTGCCTCTCCACCAACCCTAGTTTCTTTCCTGTGGCGGTGATAAAATACCCTGACAAAACAACTTAGGGAAGATGAAGTTTATTTCAGCTAGAAATTCCAGGTGGCGTCCATGACTGCGGGGAAAGTTGAGGCAGCAGGAACTTGAAGTAGATCCACAGTCAAGAGCAGAAAGATCTGGGTGTGGTGGCTCACGCCTTTAATCCCATCGCTCAGGAAGCAGAGACACGAGGATCTGTGTATTCAAGACCAGCATGGTCTACATAAAGGGTCCCAGGGCAGCCAAGATTACAGAGAGACTCAGTCTCAAAAATAACTGAACAAAACAACAACAGCAACAAACATTTTCTTTTTAAGCAGAAAGAGATGGGGTAGAGAGATGGCCCAGAGACTTAGAGCTCTTCCTGCTCACCCAGAAGACCTGAATCCAGTTCCCTGAACCACAATGACAATGATGGCTTGCCTGTAACTACAGTTCCAGGGAAATCTGGCAACTTGGCCTCTGCAAGCACTGTACACACACACACAAACACACATACATGCACATGCCCACACAGGCACACATACACCACAGTACACACACACACAAACACATAACATGCACATGCCCACACAGGCACACACACACACACACCACAGTACATACACACCACACACACACACAAACACACATACATGCACATGCCCACACAGGCACACACACACACACACCACAGTACACACACATACACACACATACACACACACACACACACACACACACACACACGTTATAAAAAGGGAAAGGAATGCATCCATGCTTACTGGCACTCAGCTTGCCTTCTCCTTTTTAGTCCAAACCAAGGGAAGGTTGCTTCTCACTAGTAGTCTGCCTGTTGCTTAGTCTAAACATTCCTTCCCAGGCATGCCCATAGACTGTCGTAATGTAGATAGTATCTCATTAGGATTCTCTTTCTAGGTGATCCTACATTGTGCCAAGTTAACAATCAAAGGGAACATCATACACCATATTCCAAACTACCTGGTTTTCTTTCTTTGTTGCTCCTGAGTATAAATTTTTGCTCGCCAACCTATAAATTCTTCTTTTCCTCTTCCTGCCTTGGTGGCCCCTTTGAAGACCCCTTAATAACTAGTGAGGTTGTAACCTGCGGTAAAGCAGGGACAAGAGGTGCCACACCATTTTCTCAAAATTGTCTGGGTTTCACCCAAGGTCACGGTTAATATTGTCAATTTGATAGGATCTAATATCACCTAGGAAATGGATTTCCAGACATGCCTGTGAAGGAAGTCTAAATTAGGTAGCTGGAATGGAAATACCCACCTTCAATGGATGGAGCATCGCTCTATGGGCTGGGGTTCCCTATCATTAAGAAGAAGAAAGATGGCATAACAAAATACAATAAAGAAGTTTATTATTTAGGAGTAAGGACTAACAGGGTGAAAAACAACTTCTTCTTCTTCTTCTTCTTCTTCTTCTTCTTCTTCTTCTTCTTCTTCTTCTTCTTCTTCTTCTTCCTCTTCTCTCTCTCTCTCTCTCTCTCTCTCTCTCTCTCTCTCTCTCTCTCTCTCTCTGGGTATGTGTGTGTGTGTGTGTGTGTATGTGTGTGTGTGTGTGTGTGTTTCCTAAGTGTGCATACAGTGTGACTGGCTNTTTTTGTTTTTTTTTTTTTTTGGTTTTTCGAGACAGGGTTTCTCTGTATAGCCCTGGCTGTCCTGGCACTCACTTTGTAGACCAGGCTAGCCTCGAACTCAGAAATCCACCTGCCTCTGCCTCCGGAGTGCTGGGATTAAAGGCGTGCGCCACCACACCTGGGGAAAGGAAAGTTTCTTAAGAGCATATAGTTTACACAACAGAATCACATCATGGAATTTACAACCTCAATTCCAAACAAAACACAATGAATCCCAACTTCTGGAATTAGATTCACGCAAAATGTAACTTGTTTTGCTGAACCTAAGTTCCCAGTCACACCTGTCATGCTCTCAGTCATCATACATGTATGGCCCTTGTATACATGATGACTCGATCTTGTCATCAACACTCAGACTACTCTGGAAAACAATACTGTCTAAATGGCATTGTCCTTGAGTGGACAGGACTGTTTCATGCGCACCTTTGTCTCCTCTGTCTCTTCTCATCATCCTGTGATGACTGAAGCAACTCTTTGGTGCAACGCAGTAAACACATTAGAAAAGGAGGCTAGGACGTGACAAGGGGAGGGCCAGGGAGATGGCTCAGCGGTTAAAAGCACTTTTCCTCTTACAGAGGACCCAGGTCTGATTCCCAGTATCCACATAGTGGCTTACAACCACCAGTGACTTCGGTACCAAGGGATCTGATGCCCTCTTTAGACCTCCCTAAGCACGGGGCACTCTGAGTGTATGTACACACAAACCAAACACTCATACCCATAAAATAAATAAATCAAATAAATTGAAAAGAGAAATGGGAAGGGAACCCTCAGGCCTAAAAACTATGTTGGGGCTACCAAACACTAAGGATAAAAATCAAGATATGAACACAATACTTTTTAATCTTTTATTGAAATACCACAGGAAAAATTTAATGAGGCAGTGGGGGATATCGCAATACACAGATTATGCAACCAAAAATCAAGAGAAAACCTGAATAAGAACTATAGCTTTGGGCTGGCGAGATGGCTCAGCAGGTAAGAGCAGTGACTGTTTTTCTGAAGGTCCTGAGTTCAAATCCCAGCAACCTCATGGTGGCTCACAACCATCTGTAATGAGATCTGACGCCCTCTTCTGGTGAATCTGAAGACAGCTACAGTGTACTTATGTATAATAAATAAATCTTTGGGCTGGAGCAAGCAGAAGTCTTAAATACATTTCCCAACAACCACATGAAGGCTCAAAACCATCTGTACAGCTACAGTGTCCTTGTATACATAAAAATAAAATAAATCTTAAAAAAAAACTATAGCTTTACTTGCTTTTAGTTGCTGGCTTTTATTTTCCATTTTAGTGGTCACGTGGCTAAGTAATATAGTTCCATTAGCTTTGCTATCAATAACATCTCTGAAATGTGGGTTGCCATGGTAACAGTTGCCTAAGATGCTTTTCATAAACTTGGAGGTAACTGAAGCCAGCAGTAGTCATCAACCTTTTATCTAAGCCTGAATAAGTTTGCAATGGATGACTTTTGACACCAGATGGCAAAAGCTTTCTCCTCAGAACATCCCGACGATGACATTTTCTAAGGCTAAGGTGCAGTCTGAAGTTAATTACAGACCTGGTTCACATATCCTGTTGTCCTATTTCCTCAAGCTCTGGGCCATTGGATTTCTTTCTCACTAGGTGTCTCACTAGGCCAGCTTCAACCTAAGAATCCCCCCCATCTAAGCCCCCTCATAGCTGAGATCTGCCTTGCTTCATCATCCCATAAACACCCCTAAACTCCCTCCTTGAGGCAGGTTTGAGACCCTCTCTCCTAACTCTAAGGCCCCCTCTTCAGCAAAACTCATTCTTCCTGTAATTAGCATTTTGAGGGACATGCAAAACAAGCCTAATTCAGTACCACAGTCAGGAAACTCAGTAAAGCTCAGAGCTGGAGTCTGGAAGGCCCGGTGCAAAAACTGCAAAATTATCATATGAAAGGCATATGCTAATGAAAAATAGAAGGCTGAAATCACACACACACACATACACACCCCAGACCTCCAACGACACTGGGGCCAACTAAATCCAGCCCCTGGCACAAGAGCAGAGGTACTGCAGAGTGTCTGTAGGTGACCTGTAGCTTGTTATAACAGTAAAATGTGAAGGCTGGGTAGAGATGTGATATGCTAATGAGGCATGGGATACATGTAATATGCTAATGAGGCATGGGATTCATGCAGTCATATGTAGAACCACATGTGACAAGAGCAGGACTCAGAAAGACTGTACTGTTCAAATGACCCAGAAGCCTTCACCAACTGCTATAACCCTGCCCCATCCTTTGTCTGGGTGTGGTCCCTTAATTTCCAAGCCTTTCTCTGCTCCAGCCTACTTCCTCCTTTGGAAAAGTCTTTTTCTAAAAAGCTGCCCCTCCGTCTGATACTATTCATGTTTCTCTGTCTGATTTCCTGCTCCAGTACTTGAGAACCCAGAACCTCTTCCTAATGTGCCCACAAAACCCCAATATCTCCAGGAACATGGCAGATTAAACACCCTGTCAAATATGTATCTCTAGTTAATGGCAAAACACTCCACCTTCGTGCTCGAGCTTGCAACAGTACACAGTGCAACAGGACACACCAACGGTTTACTCACAGTAGCCTGCACCCCAACATTCAAACATGGGATTCCCAAGTCTCCCCCCTCCCTACGCTCTCAGCCTCTGGCAATCACCATTCTGCTCTTAACGCCCACCCATCCGGTCTTTTCAGTTTTTCCATATGATGAGGTCATGCAGTGCTTGACTAGAAAGCCTGTGCCTGGCCTATTTTACTTGGCAAAATGGTTTCCAAGTCCATCCCTGTTGTCATGACGACAGCATTTCATTCCCCTTATAGCTTAGTAGTATCCAGTGGTTTATAGGTACTTTTTTTTTAAGTCCATGCATCAGTCAACAAACAGGTTGTTTCCATTCTTAGTTATTGTGAACAAAACTTCAATGAGCATGGGAGTGCAGATGCCTCTTAAACATGTGAATCTCATTTCTATTGGATATAATTACCCAGCAGTGGGACTCTAAGTAGTTCTATTTTAATATTTAGGGAACCACACACTGTTTTCCATAATGCCTGCACTGATTTTCATTCCACAGCACTATGTAAAGGTTCACTTTCATCTAAGTTCTCTCCAGACTTCTTATCCTTTTGATAATACCCTTCTTACTACAGTGGTCTCTCACCTTAGCTTAGCTTTATATTTATCTGAGAGTGATATTGGGTTGAATATTTTATAAACATTTCAAAAATATTTTTTGATTGTGTGTGTGTGTGTGTGTGTGTGTGTGTGTGTGATGTACAGTTTCCTGTGGAATCCAGAAGAAGGTGTCAGTGAGCTGCCCAGTAGGGTTGCTAGGACTCAAATTCAGATCCTCTCCAGGAAGAGCAAAGTTTCCTTTCTTAACCACTGAGTCATCTATCCAGCCCTCAAATGTCCAATTCAAACATTTTTTTAAATGTTCACATAGAGCTGAAGAGATGGCTCAGTGATCAAGGTCTTGGCTCTGCCTACACCCCCAAGCACTGTAGCAGAATAGATTGCCGGGGCTTACAGGCTGCCAGGCCAGCCAAATAATATGGGCTCCACATTCATGTAGAGACCCTGCCTCAAAGAAATTAGAAGGCAATAGAAGAGGACACATGATATATTTCTCTGGCCTCTGAGTAATGTGTGTGTGTGTGTGTGTGTGTGTGTGTGTGTGTGCACTCCACAGAGTTCAATACTAGTGTTCTTTGAGAAAATGACTGTTTAGGTCCATTTGTGTATTTGTGAGACACTGGGGATTAAATCTAAACCTTTACTCACACTAGGCAAACATGTAATGAAGTAGGCTGCATGCATCCCACCTCTGTAGATTTTTTTAAATCTCTTTTTCTAATCCTGGTTCTTCTGGTAGTGGTCACAGGATGCATTTGTATTACTTTTATATGTCATCTATGATTTCTTTCATCAATGTATACTGTACATTTTCACTGTAGAAATCTTCCCCTTTTTCAGATTAAATCTATTCCTTGCTATTTGCGGGAAGAGGTGTTGCTGTCAAACAAATTGGCTTCTTGATTATCTTGCATACAAATCTGTGTCTTAAGCTTTATTATAAACTATATAATGAGCAACTTAAAATATTCCAAACCCCAGGGTTGAAGAGATGGCTCAGTTGGTAAATTTCTTGGCCTGAAAGCATAAAGACCTTAGTTAGTAACCTCCATAATTAGAATACACCTTAGTTAGATCCCCCAGAGTATCTCCCCACGTATACTAGGGAGGCAGCAATAGGAGAATCCCAGAGCTTGCTGGCCAACCAGAAGAGTTGATTCAAATACCTCCAGGTTCAGGGAGAGACCCTGTCTCAAAAAAACAACGTAGAGAAGATCATGTAAGGCCTCTATACACAAGCACACATACCTGTCCATACACCACACAAGTGTACATACATACACACACACACACACACACAAATGCAAAGAAATCCAAAAACTCATTGAACATTTGAGGGATTTGGACAAAGAGGAACTTAGAAAAGTCTAATATAATCCTAAGACTTTCCAGGGCTCAGGGGCCTCCCACACACTCCTTCCCAGTCGGGATGCTTCTCTCTGCCCTGTGCCTGGTGTGTTTGCTGAACACATCACTTTGTCCTATTCTCCCTTCCATGTCTGTGACGCAGTGGTAAGTCTTAACTGCAGAGTGTCTCTCCTGTGAGGAGAGAAGGTTGGGAACACATTATTTAATCTTCTCCTGTGTGGATTTCATTGATAGAATGTTTCCTGCCTCAGCTTGCTTTTGCTATATTGCTCCAACCCAGCCACAATGGATTCCCCTTTGGGGCCAGGCCCATCAACCTGGGGATTGCAAAGATTTATGTCAAGACAGCCTCAAGTAAGTGGGGGTGGGTCTTCTGAGCATGTTCATATGTAGCTACATGTAGTACTTATGCTAATAAAACGTGGTCAGGTTTTTGATAAATGCTTGAATGAACATGTTCTAGAGATGCAATATTCTATATGTGTTCTTTGGTGTGTGAGTGTCCCCAGAGGAAAGTGGGAGGAAGAATATCAGAGAAGAAAAAGCATGAGAAAACCATAATTGTCTGACTGACATCTTAGAAGTAAAGCAAACCCAAGCTGAACAGGAAGCAGCTGCCCTGCCTCTGGACTTAGCGTTGTCAAGGTTACAAAGGCTACTGTGTTTCCATCCACAGGAACCTGGTGTGGGAATGCACATGGAAGAGCTGTGCTGGTACACACCTGTCACACCTGTCACACCTGCACTGGGAAGATGGAGCTAGAGAATCAAGAAGTCAGGGTCATCCATGGCTACACAGCAGATTAGAGGCCAGCTCTGGCTACCAGGGGTTCTGTCTCTAAGACCAACAACACAGATGAGTGGAGAGGAGCTAAGGAGGTGTATTGGAGACCATGATGAGTAGACAGAGGTATGGACAAATTAGAGACCTAATTCTTTGGAGCAAAACAGCAGCTATGTATCTCAGGCTTATACAATTTTAAATTTCCACATCCATTATTGATTCACTCATTCATGTCACACATGTGTGTGTGTGTGTGTGTGTGTGTGTACATTACATGTGCCACAGTGTGTATGTAGAGGTCAGAGGACAACTTGCTGAAGTGAGTTGGTTCTCTCCTTCCACCATGTAGGTTCTGGAGATAGAACCAAGTTGTCAGGTTTGTCCCTTACCTGCTGAGCCCTTACCAGCCCTGACAAAGTTTGGTTTTTTTTCTTGATTATATTTATTCATTTACTTGTAAGTTGATATGCATGCACGCACGCACCATGGGACACAGTTGGAGGTCAAAGGACAACTCACAGGAGTTGGTTCTCTCCTTCCAGAGTCCGGGTTACAGGGGTAGAATTCAAGTCCCCAGGTGCTGTGAAAAGCACCCTTCCCCCTAAGACATCTTGATGGTTCCCCTACTATTATTAAGGTAACAAATGTTAGCTAATAGAATATATGTGTGTGGGATATATGTATGATACATTATATGTGTGTATATGTATACATATATGTGAACATGTGCATGCACATACACATGGACGTGCATTCTTTAGGTCAAATGAACACAGCCTCATTCAATGTAATTTTGACTAGTATCTCTAAGATTCACATGCACCTCCTTGACAGTTTTACTTCACCACACATTTATATGAGCACAAACGTGGTTCTGGGTAAGAGCTCCATTTGTATTGTCTGCAAAGCCCTTGGTTTAAGGGAGCTTTCCCCCACCCAGTACAAAAGAATAACAAGCCTCCCTCATCTGTCCCGGACCCCAAATTTAACTGGTCATGGACTGAACGTGCTGTCAACCACCTTCTCTCATTTGCAAGGCACCAGGATGAAGGGGAAAGTCATTATCTGCCCAAGGCCTGATTCCACATCTTAAATGCCTGGCTGGCTCCCCACATACTCCACTGGGAAGCACAGGCACAGAATGGCTAAGGCATCTCATCTTTCCGTTTGGGAAGTTAAAATAGGGCATCTCATCACCATAGTTACAGCCATTCTGTCAGTAGTGCTGAGCCCTTGTGAACCCAAAAGATCAGTTAAGAGTCCACCAGGAACAGTGAACCGCGGCTCCACTGTGAGTTGATAGCCTCAGAGGGGCTCGCTGCAGCCCGAGAAGCCTCAGCGCACGACCTTGCAGATGATAGGCCGGCCGATACAGGAAAGGAGTGTTTTAAACGTGTTCTCCAACATGCAAAATGAGAAAACGTGGTGTGAACTTGAACTTACTTTAAAAATTAATTAGGAGATGCAAATATTGGGCCTGCAAGAAGACTCAGCAGGTAAAGGCACTCGTTTGTTGCCAAGGCTGACTCCCTGGGGACCACGTGTTGAAAGGAAAGAACAAAATCCTCAAAGCTGCTCTCTCACTCCACACACTGGCTATGGCACATGCACCTGCACACACACACACACACACACACACACACACACACACACACACACACACTAAATAAATGAGTGAAATCTAACATTTCGAATGTATCTTTGAAAAGATACAATGCTTGTAAGGATGTATAGAAACAGAACTTACATTAATACTCCCACTAAATATATTTAAGATTTAGAGAATTAGGATTGGAAGATGGCTCAGTAGATAAACCACTTGACCCAGAAGCATGGACTCAGGATCCCCAGAATCCACACAAATGCCAAGTGGTCATGGTGTTCTTTGTAATCCCAGCCTTCTGAACGCTGTGACAGGGAAGATTCCTGGAGTACGTCACTAGGCTAGCCAGAGCAGCAAGCTTTGGACCCTGGATCCTGGTCCAATGAATAGAATAGAGAGAAATCAAGTAAGTCTCCAGATGACCTCCACACATGGTTCTACATGTACTTACAAGTTCCAACATGTATGCAAGCATGGATATATGCAAGCATGGATATATGCAAGCATGCATATACGCAAGCATGCATATCACAAACATAACATAATTTTTGAAAAGTTAAAATTCTACTCAAATTTTTTAAAACTTGGGAGAAATAAGATATATAACCCAAAAATACATACAATGCAGATGAATACATGTATGTACCTGGCCTGTATTCAGTAACTTCTATATAGACATAATGGCTGTAGTTGTTATAGGTGATATAATACCCTCCTCTTAAAATTAATTATAAGTTAATCAGGAATTCTCTCTCTCTCTCTCTCTCTCTCTCTCTCTCTCTCTCTCTCTCTCTCCCTTCTGCTTTATTTTGATTTTTTTGTTGTACATATTACACTGTATGTAGGTCAGACTGGCTTTAAACTCATGGTCATTCCTCTGCCCCTGCCTTTCCAGTGCTGGCTTTACAAGTGCGGACCATCACGCTGGGCCTGTTCCAAATGAAAATGTAATTATCCAGTACAATAAATGTTAAGTGAATGTTATATGCAAATAGTTATGAGACTCCAAAAGAAAGAATAATTCCCTGGAAGGAATCTGGGGCTCATTGAGCGGTCACAGCTATTTAGACTTTTGACAGTAAAGCACCCATACTGACCCCTGCTCTAAAAAGGTGTCTCTGGTGTGCAGTGAGTAAGGCCACGGAGGTAGGAGATGCTGGATCCTGGGCTGCAGGAACAAAATCTGGGGCAGGAGAGGGAACTGGGAATCAGATGAAACAAAACCTTCCTTACTAGACTTTGTAGGTGCAAAGGAACCAGTGGGATTCTAGACAGAAAGCAAGACTGTCAGGTTTGATCACAATTGTCACTCTAGATAAGATACAAAGATTAGGGACCCACCCCAGTATTGAAGGAACATGCCTGGTACACACCAAGTCATGGTTTATACAAAGTAACTCCTGCATCAGCTAAACTGAGTGCGGTGCTACACACCTCCGATCTTGGTATTAGGCAGGAGGATTCATTTAGGGACATCCTCGGGTACATATAGAGGTAGAGGCCAGCCTGAAATACATGACACCATCTCTCAACAAAAGAAGCATTCAAGATAAGACACCTTTTTTTATTTGACTCTTGTGCATGTTATGTTTCAGAAACTCGAACCTTGCCTCTAATTAGAAGTCAGAGATCCTTTTAAAGACTCCCAAACAAAACAAACATCTATAGGACTCCCTAGAGAATAAGTTAATTCATGTGGTTATACTGTGTTTTAGGGGTTGGGGATGTGGAAAGCAGAAATGACAGAACCAAGAACAAAAGAGGGAAGGACCAGAAAGCAGGAGAGAAGCCAGCAGGAAGGTGCACTGCGCAGTGTTCCCTGGGTAACAGATGTCTTTCTCACCTCCCTTGCAGTCCTTGCCCAATGATGAGTCAGAAACCCTAGACAGTATTGAATGCCAGCAGCATCTTCAGCAATGGACACAACCACAGCCACTCCCATCAGCCAGAGGAGCCAAGGAGGCAAAAGGAGTTCTCAAGAATGACAGAAACAGGGTTTGAGGGGTCAACTCCCAGCCCTAGGGTGATGTCCTGTGAATGTGACAGAGGATGCTGAATTTGATTTGGAAAAAAGAGACATAATTATCAGCGTCTTCAGATACTATGCTAAGAAGACATACCCTGTGCATTATAACACAATGGCACTCTGGTTTTTTTGTTTTGCAGAAGTGGTAACAGTCCTAGGGGATATTCCTAAAGTCACACAGCTGATGAGTGACTCAAGACTCAAAAATAACTGGAGACAAGTAGGTGTGTGTGGAGGGGGGATGTGTAGATTCTGAGTGTGCATATATGAATGTGTGCATGTATGTGATTATACTTACCAAAGTGTGCATCTATAGAAACTGGAGGTCAATGTGAAGTGTGAAGTGTCTTCCTTTACTAGGGTCCACTTTCTTTTTCTTTTTTTTGTTTTTTGAGACAGGGTCTCTCGCTAAATCTAGGGCACATCACTATTTCTAGCTAGTTAGTCAGGGAGTATCTACAATCTCCCTGTCTCTGCATCCCATCATTGGGGTTACAAGATTATGCTAACACGTCCAGCTTTTATTAGGGGACTGGGACTCAAACTCAGGTCCTCTTGACTACACAGCAAGCACTAAGACATCTCCCCAGCACCCAGTTTCTGTTTTCATATTCATCTACTTGTATGTGTGCATGCATGTGTGCATGTGCACATGTGCCATGATGATGGTGATGATGAACTATGTGTGTGTGAGTGTGTGTGCATGTGTATGAGACATGGAAGGGTATAGGGGATCAGAAGACAGCTTTTAGAAATCAGTTCTCTTCTTCTACCCAGGAGTGGGTCCCAGGGATTGAACTTGGGTCTTCAAACTTGGAAGCAGATATCTTCAACTGCTGAACATTTTCACCAGCCCCCAAATAAAGACTTCTTAAATTTTACTTACTGTCATTCTTAGGCATGCAAGAATCAAATTAATAAATCTTTGAGACTGAATTATATTAGAATGTTTCCTTTTACATTTTTCTATTTGATTTGTTGGTTAGGTTCACAAAATAAAACAAAACAAAACAAAATCTTGACAGGAATTTGGGGTTGGGATTAGAACAGAATGGCCCTGAGTTTACTTCTATCATTTTGTACTATGTATTTATATAAAGTTGAGATTTTTTTGAGTGTTCATGTCAAAAATCATAAACTCAGGGCTGGAGATATGCTCAGCAGTTAAGGGCACTTCCAAAAGACCTGAGCTTGATCCTTCAGCACCCACAAAGGGCAGGTCACAGTTAGTTACCTGTAACTCCAGTTCCAGGGGATCTAATCCCCCTAGCTTTCTCAGACACCTGCACCAGTGTGGTGTGGTATGAGAGAACTGATCCCTAAAAGCTGTCTTCTGACCTTCTCGACACTTCCATCCCCTCCCCTACACACACACACACACACACACACACACACACATACATATAGTGCATGTTTGCATGCACACACAAAATAATAAAGAGTCAGAGCAGATGTCCATATGATTTAGCATTAAGGAGGCCATATGTCACAATAAATCTTCTAAAAACTGAAAAAAAGGTCCACTGTTCCCTTTAGCCTACTTCCTTTTCTCTAGCTGTAGAAATGTAGCCTGTGTGGTAGGGCAGAACATTCTGGACTGTTTCGGAGCAATACTAATGCCTGATTCCAGAACAGCAAATAAAACCTATAAAACGATACATGCTGTGGTTTTCTCTGCTAACAATATTCACAGTGTAGAATGACCCTCTCGACGAATGGCTTGTCTCCAACTTCATTGCACCAACCACCTTGGGTTCTTTTTTTTTTTTCAAGACAGGGTTTCTCTGTGTAGCCCTGGCTGTCCTGGAACTCACTTTGTAGACCAGGCTGGCCTCGAAGTCAGAAATCTGCCTACCTCTGTCTCCCGAGTGCTGGGATTAAAGGCGTGCGCCACCACTGCCCGACCACCTTGGGTTCTTAATGCCAACTCTGGTTGAGTAGCTCTAGGGTGGGAACTGGCATTTTCTTTTCTTTCTTTCTTCCTTTCTTTGTTTGTTTGTTTCTTTCTTTCTTTCTTTCTTTCTTCCTTCCTTCCTTTTTTGGGGGGGCGGGGTTGGTTTTTGGTTTTTCTTTTTTTTTCCTTGTTTTTGGTCAACCCCGCTCACTCCGCTAGACCCCCGCTTGTTCCAGTTGGCTCCGCTCGCTCCAGCCAGCCCTGCTCACTCCTGCCAGCCCCCGTACAGCCCCGCTCGCTCCAGTCGGCCCTGCTCGCTCGGATCAGCTCCGCTTGCTCCGGTTGGCCCGGCTCGCTCCAGTCGCCCCGGATAGTCTCTCAGGTCCAAGGATTCGTTTCTTATTATTCTTCATAAGTACGCTGTAGCTGACTTCAAACGCACCAGAGGAGGGCATCAGATCTCATTACGGGTGGTTGTAAGCCACCATGTGGTTGCTGGGATTTGAACTCATCACCTTCGGAAGAGCAGTCGGGTGCTCTTACCCGCTGAGCCATCTCACCAGCCTTTTTTGGTTTTTCGAGACAGGGTTTCTCTGTGTAGCCCTGGTTGTCCTGGAACTCACTCTGTAGACCGGGCCGGCCTCAAACTCAGAAATCCACTTGCCTCTGCCTCCCAAGTGCTGGGATTAAAGGCGGGAGCCACCACTGCCCAGGTAGGGAATTAGCATTTCATACTGCTCACCAAACAGCTCCTAGATGATCTGAGTTTCTGACAACATCATGATTAGCAAAGCTGTCATGAGCAATACTTCTGTGGCTATGAGTTCTGTGTTACAGTTTCCCATGAAAAGGTGGGAGTACTCTCCTCTGTCTTGAGTGCTGGGTTACAGTATGAGCCATAATATGTGGTACTGAGGGTAGAACCCAGGTCTTCCTGCATGCTAGGCAAGTACTCTACCAATTGCTATAGCCCCAGCCCTATTCTTTACCTTTGTAATTCACTCCCATGTGGGATGTGCGTGTGTGTGTGTGTGTGTGTGTGTGTGTGTGTGTGTGTGTGTGTGTGTGTGTGTGACATACCACTGTCATCCAGAGAAGGACAGAGGACAACTCCCAGGAATTGCTTCTCTTCTTCCACCTTGTGGGATGGAACTTAGGCCACCAGGTCTATGCACAAACTATGTACAAACTCCTCTACCTACTACTGAACTACCTCACTGGCCACAGTGTTCTTTTCAAAAAAAGAAAGACCTGTAAACTGGGATGACCTCTGCAGTCCCAGTAACCTAGAGACTGAAGTAAGAGGATTATCACAGGTTCAAGGGCAGTGTGGGCTACAGAGTGAGACCTTGTTCCAACACCCAGACAGCCAAGCTATGAAGTGTACTGTGCAGGAACACAGCAGTGTGGCAGTTTGACAAAAGAGAGGACTGTGAAGGCTCTAGGAAAATGTTGCTTTCCTACTGACAGTGTTCCGTAAGCCCATGCTGCTCTGCCTTTAATTGTAGTGCAGTTGTAGCTGCAGATGTCAATTCAGACAGGCATTAATTACATCTCCGTGGTCTGAGTGCTAAGCACCAGCAGTGGCCTGGTGTACTGTGATCGAGTACCAGCAGTGGCCTGGTGTACTGTGATCAAGTACCAGCAGTGGTCTGGTGTGCTGTGATCAAATACCAGAGGTCAAAGCAGAGGGAATGGGTGGGAAAGGGGACAAACTCCCATTTTTTCTGCCTAAAAGGCAGAGGTTTTTTTGTTCTGTTTTTGTTTTTACAATGCATGCATGGTACACAACAGCACCTAAGAATAAAGCCTCTTTGCTGAATCCAGGAAGGCTGAGAAGGGCCTTCTAGGACAGCACTGCACAGCCCACAATCCTTCTTGAACAAAACTGAACGCATTCAGTCACTACTTGGTTTTAATTTAGTCTCTGTTGCCAAGGAAACATCAATATCTGAGTATATCCAAGGGAAATCTTTCTTCTTTCACGATTTTGAAGGAATTGTTTATTGGGGGAACAGCAACTGAGTGAATTCAGTAGACAGCCTTAGACCCAGTCTCTGGGTGAATCTGCTGGGTCTCCTTGTGCCTCAGTTTCCTTAACGGATAAAGTAACGTGATTTTCTTACTGTAGTGCAGAGTAAATAATTAATACTGGGCCTTCTCCCTCTAACTGGTATATGGTTTGACACCTCACTGGACGTGGTGAGGAACCTGTAGATTTAAAGGAACCTCCTGATTCTGCATAATTACTCAGAAAGAAGGGCAACAAGGAGTCCCTACTTACGGGTGTCACATTGTCACATGTATGTCACGTGGCACATTCCATGTTGTAATCCCAACTACTGGGAGACGGAGGCAGAGGGAGGAGAAGCTTAGGGTAGTCTTGCCTACAGGAGACCCCTTTCTCATCAGCAAAAAGGAACTCCATTTTCTCCTTCAGTAACACAAACACTGCTGCTGAAATAAACTGAGGAAAACTGAGGTACAGAAAGATTTTTTTCCCAGTTATACAATGATAATTTTTGTCTGCCCCTAATTTATTTCTTTTTTTTCTTTTCACTTTACATCACAATCACAGCTGCCCCGCACCCCTCCTCCCAGCCAGCAAGATGGCTCCTTGAATAAAGAAAGGCATTGGTGGCTAAGATTGATCACCCAAGTTCAGTCCCTGCAGCTCACAGGATAGAAGCAGAAAATTACTCCTGCAAGCTGTTCTCTGACCTCCACACAAAAGCTGCAGCATTAAAGCACACACACCAAATACAAAATATTTAATAAAATATATAATTCAACTCTTCTCTGTTTCATGATACTTCAGAACTTCCAGCAAAGGAGAACCACAGTTGAGGCCAGCACACCGAATCCTCTGTGTCCTCAGTCATCAGGGACATGGTTGCAAACAGAGCGAGGTCAGATTACATGTGACGATGCATGGGTACAGTTCCAACATCAGGAGGTAAAGGCAGGATTATCAGAAATTTAAGGCCATCCTCAGCCAGGGAGAGAGTTTATGAGAGCCAGATGCCTCCGCAGTTGAAAATACACACTGGTCTTCCAGAGGACCAGAATTCAATTTCCAGTAACCATGTCATGTCGCTTACAACCACCTGTAACTCTAGCTCCAGGGGATCCAGAGCCCTCTTCTGACTTCCCTGGCAAGCACACACATTGTGGCATGCACTCACACATGGTCATGCATGCACATACACATATATATAACTCACTAGAGTTAATTTCATATAACATTGTAGGGCTGTAGACATTATTAGGAAGACTTACATTAATTTTCTTAAACATATTTCCACCAACATTTAGGAGTTTTACTAGTTGTATCTAGAGCGCACTTCAACCCTCTTCCTCCCCTCCACCCACCCACATACTTCTTTCATTATTACTTTGTGGTAGTTGTGGAGCACGCTCAGATCTTGGTTCAAGCTTGAGTTCAAGCTCAGGTCAGTAGATTCGCCCCCCTGCTGTGCCACCTTGGCCCCAGTATTTTTGATGCAGAGTACAAAATAACAGCCTACAGCTTGGCCACATTTCTGACGCTATGGCTATGTCAAACACTGGGTGTTCTGAATTTTCTAGAACACATGCCAACCATGAGACAGCTATGGGCAAAAGTATGAGTCAAGTATAGATCATGAATTGCCATGGTGACCCTAGTGGGGGTGTGGCCATGCCTACCAACTAGAGGTACAGTGGTGTCTCATGGATAAAGGGGGTAAGGAAATGAATGTGTCTGATAAACTCAAATTAGATGCATTCCCAGCCAGCTTCCCACATGCAGCCTTTTGATGACAGTTGATTCGAGAACAAACAGGACTGGGAAGAAGTCAAAAACCGAGAACGATCCCAGCCAACTGGAACCAAAATACCTTATTTTGAGTGTGCTTGCAAAGGCCCTTTGCTTGTGAGAATTGAATGTCAGTAAAGTTTAAACTTGAGTTATTTACCTTCCTGTGATTCTGCCTCTGATTAAAAGTGACTGCTTTCTCATGCCAGACAACTTTCACATAACCATTTTCGGTGTGATGCCTTCGTGTGAAAGACTGTACTGTGTTTTTTAAGCCTTAGCTGGCACAGGCAAGTGTGTTCTCCTGCAGCCTGGAGAGAACAGAATGAGTTTAGGGCAAAGAAAGAGCAAGAGAACTTTCTCTGCTTTCTTTGGCACAGGAGTTTGCATGGAAGGGATGAGGCTAGCTCAATAGAAGAGTGGTTGTCTAGTAGGAGTGAGGTTTTACAGTCCATCTCTAGCATTGCCAGAGAAAGTAAACGAACACTCTTAGATACCAAAGTCACCTGGAGAATAAAACATGCCGTGTCATACTTCCTAGCAGTGAACTGAACCCTGAACTAAGAATCTACAAGGTAGACTCATTAGATCATTTGCATAAGTTGGTTACCAAAGATTTGCTTTTCAAGGCATTGGCAGACAGGTCTTGATGACAGAAAGGATCGAAGCATCAGAACACTGAGATGGGAAGCCGGGGAACGTCCAACTGCAAGCCTTCGCAGCCACCATGGTCCTACAGGAGCCTGGAGGAAAGGACCAGGACGAAGAGCAGCAATAGAACCTGGGATGCCTCCAAACCAGCCAAACACGCAACAGCTCATTCTCACCCTCTTGCTCTCTGGTTGTCTTGCCTCCCTCCCACTTTAAATCTGTCTCCAGCTATAGTAGAAGAGGAAAAGCTTGAGAAATAATAGGACCCAAATCCATCACACTCTGGCACTGAACGGAGAGCTCTGTTTCAATCCTAACGGACTGGAGAGTCATGGCCACTTTTGGTACCCAAGTATTATCTCTTGAAAGTCAAAGGTCAATGGCCCCGGGCTGGATATGTAGCTCAACTGGTAGAGTAACTGTCTAACATGTAAGAAGCCCTGGGTTCAGTCCCCAGCATTTCATAAAACTGAGTATACCTCTGATCCCGGAACTCAGTGGGTGGATTCCGGAGAAGCATCAACTCAAGGTCATCCCCAGCTATATAGTGAGCTGAGTTGAAAGCCACCCTATGATACATGAGACCCTGTCTCAAAGCAAAAGAAAATAAAGCCAAAGTGAAGGCCTGTCATAGATGAGTCTGTATGAAGTCTAACTATGCATATGCTTTCAATTACTTCAATTGTTTGATTGCTTCATTTAAGCAATAAAGAACCGATAGAAAAGATTTTTAGCACCCCAATTAAGTCATCATTAAAAATTCAGAAATGGGGCCAGACTTAATGCAAGCTTGAGGCCAGCCTCAACTAAATAATAACTTCTAGACCAGAAGGGACTATATAGCAAGGCTCTGTGTTTTAACACAAAACAAAAACAAAAAACAGGGCTGGGCATAGTGGTTCATACCTTTAATCCCATCACTCAGGGGACAGAGGCAGGCAGTCTCTGGTCTACATAGGAGTTCTAGGCCAGCCAGGGTTACATAGTGAATCCCTTTCTAAGAAGACAAATAAATTCAGAGAGAGACAGAGACAGAAAGAGAAAGAGAGAGAGAGAGAGAGAGAGAATAAAAAAATCAAAACCTGGACCATACAGTGAGATCCTGATTCAAAGCAAACAAGCAATCCATTTGCTACTGATTCTGTGACCCTGAACATTTCAGGTAACTCTCTAAACTGTTCCCATATCTGTAAATGGGGGTGATTATACCACTCTCCACATAAGACTTTATAAATAGAAGATGATAATATATTTAGGAGAGCAGGTGTTGAGACAGTGTCTCATACAGTGGGCTAGCCTCAGACCGACTATGAAGTTGAGAATGATCGTAAACTCCTGATCCTTCAACTCCACCTCTCAAATATTGAGGTCACGCATATGGTCCACCCCACTGAGCTACAATACTTACACAGTGGTTAGGAAAATATCCAACATGTGAAAGGAGTTTGGTAAATGTTCACTCTTCCACTTGATTCTCATTTGTTAGACTTGGTTTTTTTTTATCATTTTAAAAATTCTCTGTGTGTGCCTGTTTGTGTGTGGGGGGGGGGCTTGTGGGTCGGGGGGAGGGGAGGGAGCAGTGTATTTGTACAGGTATCCTTGGAGTCCAGAAGAGGATATTGCATCCTCTGGAGCTGGAGTTACAGGTGATTGTAGGCAGCCTGATGTTGGTACTGGGAATAGAACTCAGGTCTTCTACAAGAGCAATATGTTTGTATACTCTCCCCACTATTGATTCCCCTCTCCCAGACCTTATTTTTGTTTTTAACAACAACATTCCCAGCTATTTCTTTCTCCTAGAAAGGACATTTTGTCACAGAAAAAGGAGATAGGATAGAGTAGAATAGAATACCATAGAAACCTAATAGAGTAGAAATCAAAATGTAGGGAAATGAAAACAAGCCTATTTTGAGCAGAACATCACATGCCACAGATTAGCTGGTGGAGACTTTAACACCTTCAGTGGCTGCTGTGTGACAGATCTAAGCTGATCTCATAGACCTCTGTGAGACAGGGGCTCTCCCTCCACTACTGCCGAGTGCCTGCTGGCTGAAATGGGGCTTAGCTGGAGAGAAGCAGTAGAGGAGACAAGCAGAAGTCTCATGCAGATTCCTGGAGAACTTATAAACCACCCCACTTAAAGGCTTCTCAGCAGCTCAGTGTCAACCACTACTCAAAGCCGCTGCCATCAGAAGGTCCACAAAAGGGCCAGCATGATGACTTTGAGTGTAAAAACACTTGCTCCCAAGCCTCATTACCTGAGTTTAAGCCCTAGATAATCTCATGTTGGAAGAAGAGAACCAATTCCCACACTCATATCTTCACATAGACACACACAAGTAAATAAATAAACAATGTGATGTTTTTTTTAATTTAAAAGAAAGTTTCCCCAAGCATTGGAAAACTACTGTGGACAAGGGAGACCAAAGGATCCATGTTCTAAAGCACACAGGACATAAGCTATACTTGCTCCTTTAGTTGCTAAGAGCTTATTAGTGTGTCTGCTATTTATATATTTCTTTAGTGTAGACAGGGTCTTACTGTGTAGCCCAGGCTGGCCTGGAACTATACATGGAAACCAAGCTGTTCTTGGGTTCATATTTTCTTGTCTCTGCCTTCTGAGTGCTGAGTAGAAGGCTTGCTTTATGTTCTCTAGAAGTTCCTGGGCAACTTAGACTTCCCCATCTTGCAGCAACATGAAGAAGGTCTCTACATCTCTAGGAGACACCGTGAGTTAATGGTGCATAGAAAGGTAAACCAAGGACTCCGATGCTCAAAGGTTAGTACCAAGTGATGTCTATTCAAATGCATTTGAAGGTGCTCCAGGGAGCACGTGCCATCCCACCTGCGATTCAACCTGAGAGTCTTCATAGTAAAGTCAGAGAGACCTACAGAAATCATCTTCAACCATCACAAGCCAGCTGTATTTATTCACTGGTTTTGTTTGTTAGTTTGTTTGTGAGGCAGGCTCACATAAAGCTGGCTTTGAAGTCTATAAATAGTCAAAGGTAAACCTTTTCCATCTGCCTCTACTTCTGAATTGTTGGGATGCTTCCCACACTCAATTCAAGGATTTTAAACCTATAATCTTTTAAATATATATACATATATTTTATTTATATACACACATAATATATATTATATATGCAATATATAATGTGTGTGTATTTGTGTATGTATACACACACATTAAACATTTTACCCATCCTCAAGCCTAGAATCTCCTGTAATGCCTGATGCTCTTTTCTCTTTGAGGTAAACCCTATAACTTGTTTTTCTGCAAGTTCCATAGACCACAAACCTGCCTCTCTGGCAGCCACAAAACAGTATATTGTGGTGATGCCACCACTTTGACATAGTTGCCTCTAGGTGTTAATTTCTAATTCTTACTCGTCAAATAATCTGGGTTGGGATGTAGCTAAGCAGCAGATACTTGCTTAGACGGAGGGCCTCCTACTTCAGTTGTCAGGATGTGGAGAATGCAGGCATATGCCACCGGCTCTAGATAAATGATCTTTATTCTTTACATTTACAGACGTGTTTGTTTTCGTGTGTCATGCCCAGCACGTACCACAGCATCTGTGTGGATGTCAGAGGACAACTTTTCGAGTCAGTTCTCCTACCATGTGAGTTTCAGGGAATGATCTCAGGTCTCCAATGTAGGCAAAAAGAGCCTATATATGCTGAGCCATCTCTTTCATTGTTTTGTTTTGTTGTTTTGTTTTGGTTTTTTGGTTTTTTTGGTTTGGTCTTTTGTTTTTGTTTGTTTGTTTGATTGTTTGTTTTTGATTTTTCGAGACAGGGTTTCTGTGTATAGCCCTGGTTGTCCTGGAACTCACTTTGTAGACCAGGCTGGCCTCGAACTCAGAAATCCTTCTGCCTCTGCCTCCTGAGTGCTGGGATTAAAGGTGTGCGCCACCACACCCAGCTTTTGGGTTTTTGGGGGTTTTTTTGGTTTTTTTTTTTTTTGAGTCAGGGTTTCTCTGTATAGCCCTGGCTGTCCTGGAACTCACTCTAGACCAGACTGGCCTCAAACTCAGAAATCTGCCTGCCTCTGCCTCCCAAGTGCTGGGATTAAAGGCGTGTGCCACCACTGCCCGGCTTCATCTCTCTTATTGTTAATATCCTTTTTTATAAAACTATCTGCAATACAAATGTTACGATACAACAACCCATGCTTATAGCTAAAGCGTACATGCCTTCTTAATTAAACCTTGTTCCTTTTCCAGCTAAACCTGCAACTTCCTGAGACTTAACAAGATTATGACCTTTGTAATGAAGACGTAGGTCTTAAATGTCTCGTGGCCTTGTATAGTAAGGATTGCTTCCATTACTATAGCTTTAGCTTATCACCCTGTACTCCTACCCAGTGCACCTTGGGGGGAAAGGAAGGAAAGGGAGGAAAGGAAAAGGAAGGGAGGAAGGGAAGGAAGGGAAAGGAGGGAAGGAAGGAAGGAAGGAAGGAAGGAAGGAAGGAAGGAAGGAAGGAAGGAAGGAAGGAAGGAAGGAAGGAAGGAAGGAAGAAATGATACAAGGGTTGGAGGAGAGAAAGAGAAAAGAAAAAATATCTCTAAAGCCAGCATGATGGGTCATGCCTACAAGCCCAGGACCTGAGACACTAAGGCAAGAGGATCTGTGCAGCCAGTATGGACCACGATAAGGAAAAATTCTGCCTCAAAAACCAGAATCAGAATTCATTCCCTAAAAACACCTTAAACAACGTAGTGTCAGAAGCCTCCAAAACCAGACTCTGGCTACTGACAAGACAAGGGCGTGGCTCCTGAGAAGCCCCGCCCACAGCATCCCACTGGGTGCCCCCTTCCTTAGGCATTCTCTCCTTTAATGCCAGTGATTAAATCTATATTAAAGCTGTTTCCTCAGAAACTCTAACTTTGCTTCCTACTGACGCAGCCTGGAATTTCTGTGCTGCGCAGTCCGGTCGTTTCTGAAAGGACTCAGCACCCTCAATGAGCAGCTGCTGCTCTGCCTGCCATGACAGAGGGCACCCTGCCCACTCATCCCAGGCTTGTGCGATGCCCTCAGAATACGGTCAGTCGGGGGCTCTGTGCACATACGGGACCTTAATTCCCTCGCTTTGTAGCCTTGAAGTTGAGCCACCTGTTGTAACTCAACAGTCCACTCGGCAGGGGTGGAAGGAAGTCACATCCAAAACAGTGCCTGTGAACTGCAGATCGGATATGGGGACAGGTTTGGAAGGAATGTCACTGTCCTACTTTCTGGGACTCAGTCATGATTTTTCAGTTTCCCTACCGAGATGTGAAAGGCAGCCTTGAGGTAGTCGAGCTGTGAACCTTGTCTCAAAGGGAAAGCACATGATCTTGGAGGGAAGGAGGGAAGAAAACACAAAGTACGGGCTCTGAGAAAGCAAGCCCAGAGCCAGTAAAAGGACATGCCCAACGCTGGCAAGTGTGACGCCGTCCGTCTTACCTCATACCTAGACAACAAGCCTCCATCACTAAAAAAGTTGCTCTCAAATGGGCCAGGCAACGTGCCTCATGCCTGTAACCCCAGACTTGAGTTCCAGTCAGGAGGGCTAGGGGTTAGAAGCTAGTTTATACTACATAATAAAAACCTATCCAAAAACAACAACAAACCAAAAATAACTATTTTTTTCTGAGTTGTAACAAGTACTTTTTAAGAAGTGAGTCACCTGTTTGTCTTAAACTCGCCCTTCACTTTTCCTGACATTAATATCCTTATGCTCTTCTCTTCAAAATACACAGGAAAGCAAAACCCAGGAAGGATCATCTAGGAATTTCAGAGGCCTGGTGGCATGTAACCTGACCATTCAGCACTATTTCTGGCTGCTGACTGTGGGTGTAAAGGACCAGGTCTGTCCAAAAGGACTGTCACCTAATTCAGAAGCGGCCACATGACCTCTACCCGCACTGTCCAACAGAATAGAAACTGGGCCCAAGAGGCTGTTGAAATGTGGGTCTAACTTTATTTACAGACCTTGAACTCATTATACAGACTAGGCTGCCTTTGAACATGTGGCAATCCTCCTGCCCCTGTCTCAAGTGCCAGAATTACACAGGTGTATACCACCATACTGGGCAGTTCATTTCAAATTCATATGGCCTTGTATAGTTGAATCACCAAAATGGTACAAACTGTACGTAGTAGCTATTTTACAATTATGTCCACATTCATTGTGACTAATTAGGAAAAGAAGTGTTAGAAATAAAAGGAAATGACTAAAATTTTACTATCAAACAATAAACAAAAATTAACACAAGAAAAGATAGGTTGAGTGGGTAAAGGTGTCTCTATCTAGCTTTATGACCAGAGTTTGAATCCTGGGGCCTGTATGTTGAAAGGAAGGACCTAACTTCAGAAGGTTACCTCTGACGTCTGTCTACAGGTGCACCATAGCACAGGTGCTGCCACATATATGCATACAAATAAATAAAATATGAAATAAAATGTGAAAACACAATGGCCCATACCTGTAACCCAAGGCCCGGGAGGCCAAGGCAGGAGGACTGTAACCAAGTCTTTGTCATCGAAGATGATAGTATATTCTAGGCCACTAGGGCTAAATGGTGAAATGCTATTTTTAAAACAATAAATACAAAATTCGTGGATGGATGTGTCTTAGGGTTTCTAATGCTGTGAAAAAACACCATGACCATGGCAACTCTTATAAAGGTGGAGACATGGCAGCATGCAGGTAGATGTGATTCTGGCGATGGACCCAAAAGCTCTACATCTTGATCTGCAGGCAGCAGAGAGAGAGAAGACTTGAGCTTCCTAGACCTCAACGTTTACCCCCCACAGTGAGATACTTCCTCCAGCAAAGCCAAATATCCTAGTAGTGCCACTCCCTATGGGCCAAACATTCCAACCCAAGAGTCTATGGGGGCCATGCCTGTTTAAACCACCATGGGATATATAAGCAACTGGCTTAGAAAGAAGTAAAAATTGTCAAGAAAAACTGGAGAAGCCGGGCAGTAGTGGCGCACACCTTTAATACCAGCACTTGGGAGGTAGAGACAGGCAGATTTCTGAGTTCGAGGCCAGCCTGGTCTACAGAGTTTGTTCTAGGACAGCCAAGGCTACACAGAGAAACCCTATCTCAAAAACCAAAAAAGAAAACTGGAGAAAACAGTTTCAGTTTCACAAATGATATTAAATGGTTGTTCAAGTTTTCAGAGACTAACCAATGATAGTCAATAATGTGGTTTATAAATAAAATAGTGCTGATCCTGGAACAGTCTTTCTGAAAAGCAGTGACATTTATCAAAAATCTTAATATATCTCTCTTTCTCCCTCCCTCTCTCCCTCTCCCCTCCACCTCTCTCTCTCTCTCTCTCTCTCTCTCTCTCTCTCTCTCTCTCTCTCTCTCTGTGTGTGTGTGTGTGTGTGTGTGTGTGTGTGTGTGTGTGTGTGTGTGTATGTCTGCATGTCTGTCTTCTTTTAGGCAGAGTCTCATATAGCTCTGACTGACCTCAAACTTTCTAAGTAGCTAGAACTATTGAACTCTTGATTCTCTGCTCCTAGATACTGAATTAAAGGCCTGTGGCAGCGTGGCCGGCACAAAAGATTCTCCTGCCTCACCTCTTCACCCTGCCCCAGTGGCTTTCTCTCCGTGTGAAGTAAAATTGATGAGGCCTCGCAAGTGACATAAATGTGTCTACCAATGAACTGCATCCCTGGCTGAAAACATCTCTGCTCTAAACTCGGGCTTAAATGTTAAGTTATTTTCTCTCTATGAGAAAATGGAGAAGATAAAAGCTGCATAGGACAGGTTTATTACAACATCAGTTTGTGCTGGTTAGTTTCTCTATCCAGGAAGGGGAGATCTAAATTGAACAGACACCTCCATCAGATTGGCCTGTAGGCAAGACTGGCTCTTTTTCTTGATTGATGGTTGGTGGGAGGGCTCAGGCAGCAGGAGGTGGTGCCCTCCTGAGCATGCCATCCTGGGTCTATAAGAAAGCAGGCTGAGCAAGCCATGGGGAGTAAGTTTCCTTCATGGCCTCTGCTTTAGTTCCTGCTTCCAGTTCCTGCCTTGAGTTACCACTTGACTTTATGCTGATCTGTGACTAGAGTATAAAAGAGAAAGCCTTTCCTCAACTCTGGGATTAAAGGCATTCGCCACCACTGACAGACTGAGAGGTTTGTTTTCATTGTGTGTGTATGAGTGTTGGTCTGCATGGATCTAAGGGTACCCCCATGCCTGCCGTCCTCAGAGGTCAGAAGATGGCACTGAATCCCCTGAAGCTTCAGTTACAGGCAGTTGTGACCTGCCAAGTGAGGGAAGGGAACAGAACTCTGATCTTCTGCAAGGGCAGTAAGCACTGTGAACCACTGAGCCATCTCTCCAGTCTCCATTTCCTTGGATTTTTAAGGCAGCGTCTAACTGTAGCACAGGAACTGGTGGCAACCCTGAGGAGCTGAAATTACAGGTGTAATGTCACATTGGAGTTTCTCTCTCTCTCCCTCTCTCTCTCTCTGTCCCTCCCCACCATTTTTCTTCACTGCATAAATTATCTTGATTATCAAAAGAAAATACAAATTCTGTTTTCAAAACACAGAGAGGGACATCTTCCTTCTGAGATGCGTTTGTGCCACTGACATCTCTGAAACATAAAAATGGCAATTAATCTTCTTGCTGGGCTTACAAAACGTCTAGGACAGTGATGCTAAAACATTAATGCCCACACTAGTGCTGCCAGAACCTGTTACAATGGAGATGATGCTATCATGGGTCTCTCAGAGTCACAGTCGAGGCAGGGTTTCCCCTACTGCTGCAGAAGTTGTACTCCCTCCCGGTACCTACAGCCCAGCAGCCACAACTTCAGCCCGCACCCACACTGGGCAGCTCTGCAGCCACTCACTCCCTCCTTCCATTCCAAGGGTGCTTCTGCTGCTGACAGATGGACTTTTTACTAGGGTCCCCCTTTTAAGCTTCCCTTCACAGTGGAATGCATTCCTGAGATGGCTTCCTCTGCTGCCTGGTGTTTACTTCTGTTGACTTCCAGAGAGTGGGTTGAACTGACTTCCTGTTGATGGTCAACTGGGGATCTTTCTCTGCTCAGTTAAATCAAGCTGGAGCTTGGCCTCAAGTTTTCCAAAGCTTGCCAGGAATCCTAAAATTTAGCTCCGTTTGTGACTTTCAAACTAATGAATACTTTACCAGTAAGAGCTCTAAACTTTAATTGAGAAGATAATTCTGACACATTACTGTTAATAAAAGTAATAGCAATTATAATTGTTAATAGAGATGGGGTCTGGCTGTTGTGCGCAGGATGGCTCAGACTCCTGTGCTCAAGCAATCTTACTGCCTTAGTCGGCACAGAGTAGTGTCTGGAGGCGTACACCATAGTGTACGGCTCAATAACATTCTTCCTGTTCTGCATTTTAACCTAGAATACAAGATGTTCCCTGTGCTAAAGGGAACTGGCCCGGTTAACTCTCCTCTCCAGTCCTAACTCACCACTAAATAGAGAAGTTCCAATGCTAAACTTAATACCAAGAAAGTTTAGATCATTACTCTAGTTTGGTTCTAGAGAAAACGCAACAAAACCCTGTCAAGCTTGGTGACACACTTGTGATGCCAGCATGTGGGAAGTGGGGGCAGGAAGAACAGGAGTTCAAGGTCATCTTTAGCCACATAATGAATTGGAGACCAGCCTGCTCTCCATGGGACAAACCAAACCCAGGTCTTCTGCAAGAAACCATCATTCTATCTCTCCAGACACACCACATAAGGCAGTGTTTCCTGATGCTTTCTGGGATTCTGCCACCACAATGCCTTTTCTTCATCTCTTACCACACAGGCTTCTGAACAAATCTAAAAAAGATCATTGGGAAAGGGGACTCCATTGAAAATAGAACTGCTTTCTGTCATTGTTCGGTTGAGTGTTGTTCTTGTTTTCATTTATTTTGTGACATTAAATTTTCTAGCATGCACATCTTAAGAAGACTAAAAGCAACAGGTGAAGTTGTGTGTAATAAACAAGTGTATTTTAGAAATATTAGCATGTACAATGTGATCAATAGGAAATTGTTCATAAAGTAGATATACTCTGGTACTGAGTCTGGTGGTCTCACTGTTTTAAGCATCCAACTTGTCTCGTATCAGAACAGAACATTCCACCTTTGAGGGATGAGTCCACTGAACTCAAGAAAGTGATTAGCCCAACCTCTTCCCTCATGAGCCCGAGGTGAGAACCTGTTATTCCCTAACAGTATTTCCTTCAGCCCGAAGAGGCTTGGCGAGCATGTCTTGAGGGAGCTGGGAGCTACAATCAAGAAATGTTCAATGATAAACCTTTTTCAATAAAATACTAGTTTTGATTAGTTAATAGGGGAACGCTTAATGCTATGACCTATAACCCTATAGATACAGATGTCTAAGCAGCAGGCCCCTCCACTCTTCATCCCTCTTGAGGAATGGCACCAGAAAAACATACTATGCTGAGTACTGTGACATCCAGGCCCTGTGTTTAGTCCCCAGCACCTGGGGAAAGACAACAAATCGAATAATATTTCTAATATTAATAAACTCTACACACACACACACACACACACACAGTGAGAAGATAGATAGATGCACTCTGGCTACCATGGTGCTCTAAGCTAGACTACATGATAATTAACTGATGACTCCAGCATCAGCAGAGGCCCAGGGCCTGCCAGCAGCCCTGTGAGCCTGGAGTCAGACTATCTCTCATTCAGACCTTGAGAAGAAACAGCTCCTGAAAACACACTGGCTGCAAGCTCTTGAGGAACCCTGGACCCAGATGCCTAAAAGGATAAGATCCAGCATGTCCTCTTAGTATTATTCTTGTCTCTGTAAGAGTATGGAAGAGGGGGAAGGACAGAAACTGGGGTGACCATCTAGAGGCTGTTGTGAAAACACAGACCACAAAGCAGAGTGAAGCAGCCAGAGCCACTGTGGGGAAAAGCTGACAAAGGAGTCAGACGCTGAAAGAGTAGATATTCTCATAGCTTAAATGTGGGGGTGTGAAAGAAAGGGAGAAAGACTGGGCTTTTTGCTATTCCTTCTGAAGGTTTATTTCCTTAATTCTGTGGGTATCTGTGACCTCCACTGTCAGCAGATCCATGGGAGGCAAGAAGGAGTTTGACTAAGCAGCCAGTGTTGGCTCAGAGTACGGGAGTCTGACCCGAGCCATTTAGTTATGCACATTTTAAGCACAGTACAATTTGGTGAAAACATTCCTGGTGATAATTAATTCATTTCTGTGTGCAAAACAAAGCACATATAAATAAAGGAGTAAAATAAGCCAAATAAAGATTGGACAATGACTACATTGAAATTCTTTGTAAAGTACATGTGACACTCTCCATAAAGATAGGCTCTATAGATTGACAGAGAAAAACAAGCTTACCAAGGGTCTGTGGGAGGATCCGATGTTGACTCTATCACACAGATACTGCAAGGATCACCAGTCAACCACATTCTGAATTCTGAATTCCCAGCATTCTGGTCAGATAACAGGTTATGCATCTCTTCTTTGAAGGAACAAGCCTGTGTGCATGTAGCATTCCAGGTTCCCCTGGTGTTTATCTGTGAACACGAGATCCTCAGTGCCTCCTCCGATTAACATCCGATCTATAATTTTCTGTCTTGTCTTCCTCAGGGTCATGAGATAAATAAAAGCTAAAAAACATACATCTTGCCTATTAATATTTATAACATAGCTGTGAGTCCTGTTCATTTGTGGAATAAACACAACATATTGGTCAAGTTTCTATTTATATATGATAAGATTATATGAGCATAATGCTAATTTCACTAAAATAATCTTTATAAAATAGCAACATTCTAGGCTGGGCGGTGGTGGCGCACGCCTTTAATCCCAGCACTTAGGAGGCAGAGGCAGGCGGATTTCTGAGTTCGAGGCCAGCCTGGTCTACAGAGTGAGTTCCAGGACAGCCAGGGCTACACAGAGAAACCCTGTCTCAATAAAATAAAATAAAATAAAATAAAATAAAATAAAATAAAATAGCAACATTCTTCAACAGTTTCAAATAAAGCCCGAAATGAGTGTCCGCATTTCACAGATGCTGGCCTTTGTTTTATTTGAGTTGTCCGAGTAAAGATGATGGTATTGCCTCAATCTGTATTAACTTCCACACATAAGAATTCCAGTTTCCTCTGTGAGCTTGAGCTGGCTCTGACCTTGCTGTGGCAGATGAACTTCAATTCCTGATCCTGTCACCTCTGCCTCCCATGTGCTAATATAACAGATGTACTGGCTGCTTTTGTGTCAACCTGACACAAGCTAGAGTGAGTCATCAGAGAGCAAGGAGCCTCAGTTGAGGAAAAGCTTCCATGAGATGCAGCTGTAAGGCATTTTCTCAGTTAGTGATCAAGGGGGAAGGGCCCCCATTAGGGCTGGTGGCCATGGTTCTATAAGCAAGCAGGCTGAGCAAGGCAGGGGAAGTAAGCCAGTAAGCAGTCCCCCTTCATGGCTTCTGCCTCCAGGATCCTGTCTTGTTGGAGTTCCTATCCTGACTTCCTTCAATAATGAACAGCAATATGGAAGTATAAATCAAATAAGCCCTTTCCTCCCCAACTTGCTTTTTGGTCATGGTGTTTCATTGCAGCAATGGAAACCCCTGACAAAAATAACAGGCACATGTAAAGACATCCAGCTGAACACATTTTTAACTGAATTTATAGAGCTGGGACTGTAATTGCATAACTCATGAGATACAGCCATCAGCATCAGGAGTTCAAGCCTAACGTGAACATAAAGTGAGTTCGAGACCAGCCTAAATCTATAAGACCTTGTCTCAAACAAACAAACAAACAAACAAATAAATAAATAAATAAGAGCATCTAAAGCCCTTTAACTATCTATCAATCATACAAATCAAACAAGGTATGGCTTAAAGATGAAACTCCCCACGTGTGTTGAAGGCTTGTTCTCTAGATGATGGTACTACTAACGAAAGTAGTAGAAACATCAGGAAGCAGCCCTATCTAAAGCAAGTGGTCACTGGGGTTACATCTCTGGGGGTAGATCTTAGCCCTGGGCCCTTGCTGTCTTCCTATCTCTGTCTTTGTTTCTCAGTTAGCATTCAGTAAATAGCCTCCTTGACATATTCCTGTCACCAAAGTGTTTGGACCCAAGGTGCAAAAGCCAGCCAACCATGGACTGAAGCCTCAGAAACCATGAGCTGAAATAGAGCTTTTCTTCTTTGAAGTTATTTCTCTCAGTCATTTGTCATGGGAATGAGAAGCTAATATACTTGCTATTTGGGTTCAGACACCAGCATGTCCCAGTAATGTCTTATGCAGTTGGTTCCTGCCTTAGTTAGGGTTTTATTGTTATAAAGAGACACTTTGAACATGGCAACTCTTATAAAGGAAAGCATTTAACTGGGACTGGCTTACAATTTCAGAGGTTTAGTCCACTGGAAACATGGCAGCATGCAGGCAGACATGGTGCTGGAGAAGGAACTGAGAGTTCTACACCTTGAGCCTCAGACTGCAAAAGGAGACTGTGTGCCATACTGGACATAGCTTAATCATGTGAGACCTCAAGGCCCACCTCTACAATGACACACTTCCTCGAACGAGGCCACACCTACTAATAGCGTTGTTCCCCTATGGGCCTGATATTCAAACATGAGTGTGTGGGAGTCATTTCTATTCAAACCACTACTGTTCCAAAGAGTGTGACTTCATCAGCAGTATGTTTATGTTCCTGGTTCTTTTTGGTTTTTTTTCCAACTCTAGTCCCTTGCTTGTGTCCCATTTCCAAAGGATAGCATGGTTGGTCCACGAAGTGAGCTTCAAGCCATCCAGGGCTATGTTGTAGTAAGACCTCATCTACAAAACAAACAACAACAAAAAATGAACTACAATAAAGGTACACCTGCCACCCACCTCTGGCCTCCATGTGTGTACTGTTATTTTAATATGCTTGCACAGAAAAACAAAACAAAAAACCACTTAACTGTAAGCATCACAGAGGCATTAATGGGCTGCACAGAATCAGGGAAGACTCCTGGATGAAGATAACCAATGCATAATTTGCATAATGGAACTGTCACACAGAACAGGGACAGACCTGAGTTCATCTTCTGCCACTCCCCAGTTGTATGTCTTGGGGTGAGTTCCTTCAGCCACAAGCTTTATCGACCTTACCCATGAAGTCGGGATCTAGAGTCAGTAGCTCGCTGCACCATTTGAAAATCAAGGGCAGTGACCCCCAGAGCACTCCATGCAGAGCCTGCCCAGGAATGAGAACATCTCTCATTGTCTGTGCGTTCTATTCTACAGAACACCTCTACTCCAAATATGTACTGATCGCCTAGATGGGGTCAGGAATGCTGGCACACATCTATAATGGAGCAAAGATGATCAGAAACTCAAGGCATCCTTTGGTAGATGGTGAGATGGAGGCCAGACATGGCTCCTTGAGATGGTGACATAAGGAAAAATGGGCTAACCCATGACACAGTGGGTAAAGGCACTTGACACCACAACGGGTGACCTGAATTCAATTACAGAACGCTATAGGGAATCTGGTGCTGCTATGCATTCAAATGCTAAATATTGCCCACTCCAAGATCTAGTACCCTCTCCACCATTGAAGAGATTCTCATGTATACCAAATGATACTATGTAAACCTTGCCCCCCAGATTATCCTTGATTGGTTAATAATGATGCCTACAGCCCAGGCTGGGCGTAAGAGAGGGGAGCAGAGCAAAGGTTCTTTGGCTTGGGGTCTCAGGCAGCAACTACCAGAGAGGGAGGAGAAAAGAAGGAAGTCACCATGGGGTAGGTAGATCATGAGCTCATGGTCATGAGGGCCAGCCTGTTGGAGTAGGAATGGTCCAGTGGGAACATGGCAAGTGATTTCTCTGCGAAAACCACAGGGAAGTAGACAAAATAGCATAGAGGGCTGATACCTGCCCAGTTCTAGTGCCTTTCGACTTATTATAAATATAATGTTTTATGTCTTTTTGTTTGGGTTTTTTGAGATAGGGTTTCTCTCTATAGCCCTGGCTGTCCTGGAACTCACTTTGTAGACCATGCTGGCCTCAAACTCAGAAATCCACCAGCCTCTGCCTCCCAAGCGCTGGGATTAAAGTCGTGCACCACCACTGCTCAGCTTTTTTGTTTGTTTTGGTTTTGTTTTGTGTCTTTTATTTGGGAACAATATAGTCTGAGATGAGGTAGAAACCCCTATTAGATATTTAAAGGCAACAAGGGGCTATAGCAAACCCCAAAATAATATTAAACACAACAAAATCCACATGGTAAGAGTTGACCGACTCCCATGAACTGTCCTGTGACCTCCACACAGGCACTATGTGTTATTGTATACATATGTGCTTGTATACACACAGGCCAGGGAGTGGGGGAAGGGCAAAATAAAACAAACAAACAAACAAACAAACAAAAACTAGATTTACTTTTAACATTTGTTACCTTAAACAAATTATACTCCTAGGTCTCAGCTTTTTCATCTAAAAAATTTTAGACATCCCTCTACCAATGAAAAGGAAACAAGGGTCCCTCCTGGAGAGAAGTCTCCCCGTAGCTCCTCTGGGTTTTTATGTCTTCAGTACTGTAAATGGTTGATCAAACCTTCTTTGACCTTCCTCTTCTCGAGTTGGTATGCTTTCCTCCTGGGATTACAATTAGTATGATGTAGCATGATGTATCTGTTTCAAAACTGTGCCCCTTCGGAGCATTAGGTTGAGACTCCTGCTTGATAGCCCTCACAAACTCAAAATTTCCTAAATTAAGTTTTCTCTCTTTTCCCTCCTGACTCAGTCCCTCCTCACTTCCCCCACACTCAATCGATTCCAAGTCCCAGTTCCAAAATGTCTGTCTCTCAGATGTTCACACTTCCTTCTGTCTGTCACAGACCTCATTTACAAGGAGTTCTTGTCACCTGAATAGCTCAGCAGTATTTCTGAAACAGGGCCTTCCATAGGCCCAGGCTAGTCTTCAATTTTCTATGCATCTGAAGTGACCTTGGACTCTTGGTTCTCCTGAGTGTCGAAATTACAAGTATTTTATTTTTAATAATAAAGGGGATAATGTATGAGATTATATTTAAATAAAGGGATATTCTTAAATGTACTGCCTGTTGACTCACTAGCCATTACAAGTTAGTTCTTAAGGAGAAATTAGTTCTTGATGAAACTTCAGCTCCTTCATAGTTAATTGGGCTTATGGTTAAATGTGGTACAATAAGCAGGGCCTTATGCATGCTTCCTCCTAAAGACTTACTGAGTCGGCAGAACCGGTTAACAAAGAAGATAGGAAAAGAGTGTCTTTTCCAGGAACCCAATAGCAACTCCAACAAAGAGAACAGAAAGGATGGAGGAAATCATTGGACAAATGATTCCACAAAACTTCCCAGAATGACAGAACATAAACCTCCATGTCTGCTGGCTAGGTTATCTGTAGAGGTCAGAAAACAACTTCTGCAAGTTGATGATCGCTTTCTTCTCCCGGGGTCCTGGAACTCAAACTCAGGTCCTCAGACTTGCTGGCAAGCACCTTTACCCTCTGAACCATCTCAGTAGCTAAAAGATTCAACCCTTAATACTTTAGGATGAGTAGGTTAAAATACGCAGAGAGATACACTGATAATATAATGTTTAGCACTTGCACACACAGAGATCAATTCTTTAAGAACTTTTAAAAATTAATTTTATTTATCTACTTTATTCATATGTCTATTTGTCTGCATATATGTCTATACCTGGTACCCAGGGATGCCAGAAGAAGGCATCAGATCCCAGGGGAATGGTATTGACAGTTGTGGGGTACCATATAAGTGGTTGGGATTGAACCTGGGTCCTCTAGAAGAACAGGCAGTTCTTACTGAGCCCCAAGTGTTAAAGAGTTTTAGATGTTTAATGTCAAACAGGCACTAACTCCTGTAATCGTTCCAGCAAGTTGATGTGTCAGATGTGACTGCTGGTAACTAGCTCAAAGCCGAAACTATTAACTCTACATGTTTGTTGACTATTATTTTAACTGAATCTGAAGGAGTTTTTGCTCGCTTGTTACCTAAATTTAATGTTTACTTTGAATAGATTAATTGGCTGATTTGGGAAATACAAATGTGTGTGTGTGTGTGTGTGTGTGTGTGTGTGTGTGTGTGTGTAATTATATATATGTGTGTGTGTGTGTGTGTAATTATATATATATGTGTGTGTGTGTGTAAGTATATGTATGATATATACATATATATATGACAATACAAGTCAAACCTGTTGAGGCATCCCTATAACCCAATAACAGACATGAGAATTGCAAGCTTGAGGACAGCTTTGACTGCATGGATACAAATACTGCTGGAGATGATTGGAGACAAGCATTTTCTTCAATGGCATGGCCTTTGGTAAGGCTCACAGTTACCTGCAAACAAGCCCTACCCACGCTCTGGTAAGCAAATCTAATGAAAAGCTCTGGGTCACACACAAGACACACAAAAGCAGACGGAACCTGTAATGGAAACTGCCTGAATTCTTTCTTTCCACTCTGGAAGCCTCGAGGGCACCACCACTGTCAGTAGTTGGTCTCTCCACTAGCCTGTGTTCACCAGAACAGCTAGTGTCTCTGGGTTGGCAAGCCTTCCAGGAGTCCTTTCTTCTACAGTTCAGGCTCCTTCTCTCTTCTCCCTAAGCTCAGGGGTCACTGGCAAGCCTGACTTTCTCTTTTTTAATTTATGGTCAAGGCAGAGCAGCTATCTTGCAATGATACGCCCCAGAAAAAAATGATCGAGGAAAACCCAGGAAAGACACTAAGGCCTTTCCCCTAAAACTAGCTTTGTCATTGGCTGTTTTTATGCTGAACACTCCACTATTGCCCCCACTTTTTGTCCCCGGGCTTGATGGGAACAGGTCCAGAACCCTACTTCACCTCAGTGGAAGAGGTCTTGGCCCCAGTCTATATTAATCTAAGTAATTGTGCTGGCTGGTCTTCTGTCAACCTAACCAAGCTAGAGCTATCTGAAAGGAGAGAACTTCGATTGAGAAAATGCCTCCATAAGATCAGACTGTAAGGCATTTTCTTAATTAGTGATTGATGGGGGCGGGCCCCGGCCCACTGTGGGCGGTGCCATTCCTAGGCATGAAAGTTGGCTGAACAAGCCATTGGGAGCAAGCTGGTAAGCACCATCCCTTTGTGGCCTTTGTGACAGCTCCTGCCTCCAGATCCCTACCCTGTCTGAGTTCCCATCCTGCCTTGCTCCTATGATGAACTACTAAGATATGGAAGTATAAATAATCCCTTTCCTCTTCAACTTGCTTTGGTCATAGTGTTTTGTTGTATCAATAGAAACTGGAACAAAGATGCAGTGTGAGATGTGGCCGATTGGCGATTCTTTGGAGGAAGTGTGTCTTAATGTTGTTGAGTTTTATTTGGTTTGGGTTTTTGGGACAGTACTGTGTAGTCCTGCATGGCCTAAACTTACAGTGTAGACCAGGCAGGCACTGAACTCAGGATAACCTCTCATCTCAGCCTCCTCAGAGCTGGGATTATAGGTGTGCATCACCATGGCTCACTCTCTCTTTTTTAGTAAATGTTATAATTATAATACAAAAGAAGGAAGTATTTGGAGCCAAAGGCCAAAGCACAGATGAATCAGAGTCTAGTGGGGCATGCTCGAATCTCAGTGCTTGGAAGGTATTGGCAGGGGGTTGGGGGCTGAAAGCCAGCCTGAGCTATACAGCAGGCTAAAGACTAGCCTGGGCTACATGAAAGCCTGACTGAAATGAACAAATAATTAAAGCCAACAACAAACAACAAAAGGTGAATCAGAAGAAAATAACCTGCGAATACACAGGAAAATGAGACAAAACTGAATAAAATATGAAATTTATATGTATTTAATTAAACTTTACACATAAGAAAGCTTGAAACAGACATTATATGTAGTTAAATATGTCATTGAAAACACACACATATAAAATCAAGTGGTGCTGAGACACCAGGACACATAATGTAGGACTTTTCTATTCAATGTATGGTCCACACAAAAATAGTGCTGACCTTTACCTGACAGCTGGTGAAAAAAGTATATCATCTGGGGCCAGAGATGTGGCTCAGCAGTGCAGTGTACCCAAGTCAAGTGACTCCCATCTACCTGTGGCTACAGCTCCAAAGGATCCAATGCCTCTGAACACGTCTGTCCATCCCAAGCTGGGTGTGGCAGTTCACACCTACAGTCCGGGGAGGCGAGAGGTGAAGGCAGGAGGATCTGGAGTTCAAATCACCCTCAGCTAGCAGTGGCCATGATGCTGGTGGGTTCCATGAGACCCAATCTCAAAGATTTTTAAAAATAAAAATAGAACAGACATTCCCACACTTGACCTACTTTGTCAGAATTTACACAATAACAATTGCTCTGTTGGGGACACTTGAGTACATAAAGTTACAGAACTTCTAGTAGGCATAAAGGTTTTGTGCACCTTGAAAAGGTTATATTTGTGTTGTTCAAATGCAGATTTCTCTGCCCTCGTATCTAGTTTCAGTCTAGACATAAGCATTGTAATGCTTATGTCTAGACTCTCCTGTCTCAAATTTGTATAAACAGTTCTTACCATTTATTCTCTACATTGTCAATAAATGCTGATCACCCAAAGACTGGACAGAAGAGAGAATAGGGCAGAAACTTCTGCCAGCCAGAGGAGGGAGAGAGGGAGGGAGATTCAGATTGGCCATGAGGAGGAGAGGATCTGAAAAGATACCATGGAGAAAAAAAATCTGAAGCAGAGAGAGCCAGAACAATGTTAAACTGCTGGCGGGTATCATGGGATGGGCATGGGAGGTAGCCAGATTAGCATAGGAGGTTGAGGTAGATCTTTTAACTGCCCAGATACTGGGGTGTGTTGTTGTAAATATTTAACCTCAATCTGGGGTCAATCAGTTCCCAGATTAAAAACACAAAACTTGTATATTTATAATAAGTCTTACTCAGCACTAGAGCTGGGCAGAGATCTACCCTTTATGCTATTATGTCTACTTCCCCACCAGTAACCCCAAGGTATGACTTGTCATATTCCATCTGGGTTGCTCATAACTCCAATTGGCCAGCCCTCATGGCCATGTTTTCATGACTCACCTACCCCATGGCATCTTCTCCTCTCTCCATCTTTTCTTCTCTTCACCATGTCGAGGTCTCTCCTCAGACCCCAAGCCCAGGAACCAAAACCCCACCTACCTTTCTTATGCACAGCAATAGGCTGTCACCATCTTTATTCAACTGACGTTTTTAAATTAAGGAGCAAGGTCACATAGCATTATTTGGTGTATGTGCAGGGTTTTCTCAGCTAGGAGGCAACCAGGGCTAGTATTTAGCATTACAATACTAGCAACAAACCAAACCTTAACAGAGGTGCAACATAAAATAAATCTTGGTTTCTCTGGGTGGTTAGGGGGGACAAGCAATGGTAAAGAGATACAGCCACTAGGTTAATTTACTATGTAGACTTAAATTAAAAATAATTCATTTTACAATCACTCGACTGGGGTGAGTTCCAGAACATACCTGTGTTCTGCTCCTTCATTTATAAAATGAACATGCTGGCACCTGCTTCTTAGAAAGCTAAGGGTGGTATGACCCAGACGTAGAGAGATATATGACCCAGACATAGAGAGATAGCAAGTACACCGTAACTGCTAATAAAAAGACAAGACATAAAATCTGCCTCAAGACTCTGGACTTGACTTCTATGCTTTGATACACACGCAGTTAACTGTAACTGAAGCTTTTTAATCATGGGTGCTCATTCACCTTCCTGGGCATTTTCCTAAATAAAATAGTTATTCAAAAATAAGTAGTTTTGGAAAGTGTTGGTGTTGACTGGCCCAGCTGTGCAAATCTTCACTTTTGGGGAAATCGATTTCCTTTTCTGGACACAGGGGAAGTTCACCTGCAGCTCATCTTAACTAAGTTTTAATTTTTAAAGTATTTATTGGGCTGGAGAGTTGGCTCAGCCATTAAAGGCTAGGTTCACAACCCAAAATATTAAGTATTTATTGTGAAAACAAATCCACTTTAATGCCCACCTGGAATGTCACAGATTAGGTATAATGGTCGCATACTTTTGAGGCTTTGTAATCGACAAATATTTTTACCTATAAGAAAGAGCTAATAATAATAATAATAATAATAATGGGTGAGCAGAGCAAGCCATAAAACCTGAAGGCAGTACTGGAAAGAATCCCGTGTCTGCAGGAAGTTCCCATGTTTTTATTCCAGTGCAGGTGATGACTGTGTCTTACACCATTGGTTGGAGCCCTTCCTATCTGATGTGATTGCCAGGGGTTACAGTTGTAGGAGTGTCTGGAAGTTGGCCAAACAAGATCAGGGAGTTTTGTGGAATATCGGTTCCTGGTGAGCTAACTCCCTTGGATTTAAAAAAAAAAAATGTTTCTTACATACTTGAAGGCAAAGTTTACAGTCTGTAAACTTGAAGTTGTTAAACTTTGAACTGGATGGGCATGGTCCCTAATTGCCTGGCGTCCCTTCTCCCCTGAAGCACACTGTTTTTCCCTTTGGAAACCTTGTCACCCGTGCCTGGATTTCTCTATCTTCCTACCTCAGCATCCTGAGCACTAGGTTAAGTTGCTTGGGGGCAGGGGGAGGGGAGAGCTGGAGTGAAGCTCTAGCGTAGTTGGTGCCGCCCTGGGCTGGATATCCAGCCTACATACACCAGCTGGTGATGAGCTAGCTTCCCTTTAGCAGTAAGGTCTATGCCTGACCCAAAGTGAGTGATCGTCCCCATTAAATCCCCTCCCCTCCAGGCTAAGGACCATGTGTAGATACCTCACTGGCTCATCTTCCATGACCAATCCCACTAAAGATTTCTTCCACCTCCTCATCCAACTCCCATCATAAGACCCATAAAAGGCTGCGGGGCAGAGCAACGCCTCTGCATCCCTAAGTCCTCCCACTCTCAGGCGGTTTCCTCTCTTTCCCTTAATAAATCTGTTTACTTTGCTCAATCCTTATCTGTGTCTTCTTATTTTTGGAAGGGAGACAACAGATTGAAAAGCCACAGACTCAGGGTGGCCTTGGTGGCTGATCACTGACACCCTAACTCCCTGATTTAAGCTTATAAAGAGCCAAGAAAGGCTCTGTCTTGTCACAGAACAAACATCATATACACACCCGTAATCCAGCACTTGGGAGGTAGAAGAGGAAGGGCAGAAGTCAAAGCCTTCCTTAGCTGGAGAACAAGTTTTGATAATAGCTTGGGCTATGTGAGATCCTGTGTGAAAACAAAAATCTACAGTCAAAGGTGATAAAGCAAAGAGCTTGAGCAAACTCATTATTGCAATATTTTATTTAGTCACTCAAAGTACATAGCATATATGCAAATGTACCTAGGACGCTTTTCACATCATGGGCAGAGCAATCGGATTATGCTGCATAACTGCTGTACATTAATATCAGAGACCACAGCAAATCATCATGTACTTTCCTTATAGTTCACCAGATATACCTACGCTGATTACCAAAGTGTTCCATTTAAGTATCAATCAGCCTGATTATTTGATTCTCAATTAAAGATCTAAGACCTTAATACCTTAGGACCTGAGATCTGATTGATTAACTTCAATCTCCTGCATCTGTAAGAGATGATTTGAGGCTGTACTTTGTGACACAAACCTAGAATTCCAGCACTTTGGAGGTGCAGACAGTAGGGCCAGGACTCCAAAACCAGCATCATCTACATTGCAAATTTGAGGCTAGCATGAGCTAAGTGAGATCCTGTCCCAAACAAATAAACGAACAAAAAACAAAACAAAACAAAAAAGATAGCAACAATAGAACACTAGCTTGAGTCAGGGGTTTGGGAATCAGATTTTCTTCTTTGGTCATACAGATCTCTAAAACAGTTTTTTGAGAAAGCCTCTTAAATTCTTTATTCTTTCAGCACACTGCCATCGTGTGGTAGCTTTGCTCTTTCACACACAAATCCTTCAGAAGTTATGATGTTGTACAATGACCCCTGCTCCTTGGGGGGCTAAAGACAAATTCCTCTAAGAAGCTGAGACGAAATAGAATAAAGGCCTCCCTTGGTTAGTCTAGGGTATGATAGAAATCTGTGTGTCATTTGCTAAATTGGGGGTGTATGTATAATTTGCTAAAATGCAAGAAGGAACGTGAATAAAGAACATGCAGACACTAAGGAAGCTAAAGGAGACTTGATTGGGGCATCTGGTCAAAACCGTTGCAGACAGTTGAGACAGGACCATCCTCAAGTCACCCTAAGCTGTATTGGGAGAGCCCAGTCTCACCAGAAAGAAAACTAATTAATTCAAAATTAGGATGTAATCTAACAAAGTTTTTCATAAAACACTTGCTATGAGTTTTGAGACTTTGTTCCTATGATACGATTTTATACATGACTTCGTATGTGGTTTTCTGTAAACACAGGAAAACTCAGTGAGATGAACAGAATTAAATTCAGTCATGCGCGTGAGCGGGACCAAACAGGTTTGTATCCCAGCACTTGGGAGGTGGAGACAGGAAGATCAGAAATTCTTGTCTCTGGTGGCTACATAGCGGAATCCATACTCAATAAACTGCTCAATAAAAATTCAAAGAGCCATTGTTCCTGTCTGAGGTTCAAGCTGACCAGACAGAAAACCCAAAAAACCCAAATCGTGTCACTCACATTCCAAGCTGTTTGTCCATGCCTCTGCAACACCAGGACTCAGAGCTAACATCCAAATTTCTCTCAGTTTAACCGTCCCAGAGCAGAACCCAATGTCAACCAGATGGGACTTCTATCGTTGGCCTTAGAAGGAAAATCCATTTTACGATGGTCCATCTACTCTTTGCCCTCGTTTATGTTCTTCCTGTTTCCTCCAGCCTTTCCCTGTCTATAAGACCAACCTCTGCCCAGCTCACAGAATACGTTCTCTAGTTTGTGAAATAAAGCATTGCCCTATTCTAGAAAGACATTGCTGTAATTTCGTCCTTTGACGGAGTTGAGAGGTCTCAGGTCTGCCCACATTTGGGAATGGCGTTGTTGTCTTAGGAACTCACCATTGTCTTTTCCCCCAAATAAGAAGCCAATACAGCCAATGGGATGGCTCGCAGCTTCCCCGCACGTTAACTATTTTAGATCACCCACAAGATTAGAGTCATGGATTGATGGCATCATGCTTCCCCCAAATTCATATGTTTGAGGTCCTAATCTCAAGTCCTTCAGAATGTAACCTTATTTGGGAATAGGTTCTTTACAGAGGTAATAAAGTTAAAATGAGATCATTAGAATGGGCCCAAATCCAATACAACTGCTGTCGTTATAAAAAGAATAAATCTGAACACAGTGACATTTATAAAGAGGAGACGAAATGTAGACACGGGGAAAGGAGGGCAATCTGCAAGTCCAGAGTAGAGGCCTGAATCAAACCTTTCCCTCACCACATGCCCAAGAAAGCCACTTACCCACACTTGTTCATGAATGTCTTAAACTCCAAGATTATACTTCTGTTGTCCAGTGTCTCCCAACTCCTTAAAACATTTTTCTTTGTTTTTCTTCTACGTTATAAATGATTTCTCAGCATGTATGTCTGTACCCTGTGCCTGTACAGGTACCAGGTGCCTGTGGAGGCCAGAGGAGAGCATGAGAGACCCCCACCCCCACCCCCACCCCCCGCCCCGGAACTCTAATTACAGACTTTGATGAGCTGATGTTTGAGTACACAGTACTGAACTTGGAACGAGTGCTTTTAACCACGGAGTCATCGCTCCAACCCCAGCGTCTCCTGACTCCTGAACATTTCTATGGAGAAACTAAAGCCAAGGAAAGCTGTGACACTCCCCCCAAAGTCAGAGAATGTGGTTCCCTGGTTCCCGTCTTTGTTATTTTTCACCTGTCACTCTAAATGCCTGCTGTTTCTCCTCAATGTCTTCCTTTCCTGGAACAGCCCTTCCCCACGCTGTTTCCTCACACCGCAGACGGAAGACCCAGTGAAGGGCGCTCTTTCCTCTTTCTAGTAGTCTCTATTTTTTCATTTGAGAGAACTCCTTAGGCTGGCTCCTCCACGCCTGAAAGCCAAGAATGTGTGAAGTAGGTGAAACTCACTTAAGTTAATGTGTTCTAGCCAAGCATGCTTAGAGTGTACCAATCAGTCGGCAGTGGGGAAACAAAGAGGTACCAGCAGGGGAGCAGAGGTGCTCTTCTCGGAATACACAGAATGCAAGCAGAAGAGAGAGGTAAGCTCAGGTTTTCTATGAAATGGGGACCTGCAAGCCAGTACTGTTTCCTTTTTCTTCTTTCGCTTTTGCATCTGACAGAATGAAATCTACAAGAAATAGGCTGAATCTTTGCAGTTGAATCTCTCAAAGCTGTTACAGAGAAGTGGAATGGGTTAAAGGGTAAGCACACCACAACCATCTGTTCCTCTTTTTAAAAGAAGGAGTCAAGATTTGGGCTTATTTCTTTAATAAGAGCTTGAGACATTAATAGAAATTTAGGGCTCAGAGATTAATTTTTCCATATTATCCATAGCATGGGTTAGACTACTGGGCTGCGTTCTAGATACCATAGAGACATAAATAAACTAAAAGTATTGTTTGGCAGTTGTCAAACCTGGAACGGTATTGACATACTCAGTAACGACAGCGATTACTCTCTTTAGTTACCTGAGATCTTTTAGTTACAGCTGCTCAGTGTGTCTGGGACAGATCAAAGGTGTGCACCACCATGTCCGGTGTGGGTTCCATCCTTGTGGAAACTGACGTGTGGAGAGAGTCTGTTACTCCATGGTAGTTACTGGAATTTCATATCAGGGATTTGCAAAATAGCAAATTCCCCGTTTACACTGGCAGGGGCTAGAATTTCCAAGGCTCTTTCTCGGTCTTGTTTCATTCCTTAAGCGTCTTTGCAAAGCAGACCTGGCAAACAATGGGAGAAGCAAGGCCTTGCCAGTGATCCCATCAAAGGAGCAAACTGCTCTTTCTACACAAACTTTAAGAGTGCTCGGTTGCCCCGGAGGTCCTGCCCCTTTGTAATCACTCTGCTTATAAAGATTCTAGAGAGCAGCCACGCAGTCACAAGCCAGCTGTGCAGGCTCCTCCAGCCCAAGCCAAGCTCCAGATCTGAAGGAGCTCAGCAACAGGACCCAAACACTGTGTGCTCCTCAGCGGTGCTCCATAAAGGGGCATCGTCACTCAGCATCTTAACATCTGCAAGACGAAGATTCCTCTCAACATCTCATAAAGGGACATCGTCACTCAGCATGTCAACATCTGCAAGAGAAAGATTCCTCTCAGTATCTTATGAGAAAGATGTCCGATATATTTTGGAAAAATGTACTATATATTTTGCTTTTAATTCATCAATTTGAGCATTGTCCATCTTGATGGTCAATTCTTGTGTCATAACCAACATTATTTCTGTTTCCTTTTTCTCCCTGCCTTACTCTGTTGTCATAGAAGCTGCAGTGGGGTGTACAGACAGTAAGCCACAGCAATGGTAAAATTAATAACAACAACAACAACAACATGGAAAGCAATAGAGGAAAGCACGTGGTATTGATCACTGGCCTTCACATGTGCACTTACAGAGAAATACACTTGTACATATACAACCCCAGACAGGAAAATCCCTTCGATTTGAAATAGCTGATTACTAAGATTAGATTCTGACTATTGCTGTGCAGTAGGCTGATGGTTATCAAGCATGGAAGTAATCTTTTTTGACTGAAAATTAAGCATAAATGCTTAATTCATTTGGCCTTTTAAAGTTGTGAAAATAACAATTTAATGTGTGTATATAGTGGAGAGGGCAACAAAAGTCATTTACCAAAAAGCATGAAAAGATTTAGAAAGGAAATTTCACTTTTGAAAATTGATTTAAATTATCTATCAAATGTTTTATTTCAGAAAGAAAAAAGTTTAATGAATCATAGCATATATATATATATATATATATATATATATATATATATATATACACATATATGTATATGTGTATATATATATATATTCAATGTAATATATTATATATATTCAATTACATTGAAGGCCAAAGTGATAGGTTATGAATATTGTTCTTCCAAAGAATCTAAGTTTGATTCCCAATACCCATGTCAGGTGGTTCACAGCCACATGTAGCTCAAGCTCCAAGGGCATTCAATGTCTGTGGCCTCCATGGGCACCTGCACTCACATATACATGCATACACACACACACACACACACACACACACACACACACACACACACACACACTTTATACAAGACTGATCCCAATCCCACATGGGAAGAAAGAATCAACTCCTGAAACAGTCCTTTGACAGCTACAAGTACACTGTCACACTCCAGCATGTACAAAGAGACACACAGACAGACAGACAGACAGACAGACAGACAGACAGACAGACACACACACACACACACACACACACACACACACTCAACAAACAAATAAAAATTTAAAGATACAGTTATTTTTGTAACATGTGAGGTATTTTTGTGACTGTGAGTCAGTCCTGAATAAGGGAAAGGTGCTTGCAGAGTTCCACATTTTGAAGAACTAGAGCGCTAAGGGTAGGGTTGATTTGACTCTGGGTTTGGCCCATGGCTCACTGAGAGTTCCAAATTTTACAGCAACCTCGGCCAAAGCTGCAGACCTAGGGTAGGGACCAGATTCAACTATGGGCAGGACACACAGGCCTACGGAGGTGTGGAAAGCTCCATACACCACAACAAAAGCTGCAAAGAGGGCAGGAGACCTGAGCTAACACAAGACCATAACTGACCTGATGAAGACTTCAGATAATGCCTCCAACCCTAAAAACCAGCATTTCATCTCTACTATGTCTTTGGCCTTTATTGAACATTGAAAACACCACCACTGGGATTTTTAAAAAGAAGGGGAGGGGCTGGAGAGATGGCTCAGCCGTTAAGAGCACTGACTACTCTTCCAGAGGTCCTGAGTTCAAATCCAAGCAACCACATGGTAGAGATCCGATGCCCTCTTCTGGTGTGTCTGAAGACACCAACAGTGTAGTACTCACTTACATGAAATAAATAAATAAATAAATAAATAAATAAATAAATAAATACTAAAAAAAAAAGGAGGATGGCGAAGGGGAGCTGGGGAGATGGCTCGGCGGTTAGGAGTAGTTGTTATTCCAGAAGATTATTCATAACTTCAGTTCCAGAGGATCCAGTGCTCTCTTCTGATCTCTGTGGGTATCAGGCATGCACATGGTGCACAGACATACATGTAAGCAAAACACCGATATACATAAAAAATAAATAAACTTGAAATTATGTTTAAATTTAAAAAGCAGAGAGGCTTCAGTTTAAAAGGAAAAGGAGAATAAATTGGTCAAGAAATATATCAGCTGAGCAAGCCCCAGAGGACAGACTGAAACAACATAAAAGTCCAAGATAGCACAGTTCCACCACAACCACTAATCCTATAGTAAGGGCACCTAGTGTGAATGGCATAGAAGATCTTCTAGACAAATAATCCAATGACTGATTATAAGTATGTCCAAACAATCTGAAGAAGGCCTGATTATGCTCCAAGAGAACAAAAGGAAATGGCTGGATGAAATGAGGAAGTCATTCCAAGATGTAAAAATAGAATTCAATAAAGAGATGGAGTTGCTGAGGAAAATCCAAGCTGAAAGGATGCCGGAGATGGAAATCTCAACAAGCCACGTGAAAGGCAATGTAGAAAACAGAGACTCAGGATGGAAGGTGAAGGAGAGGAATCAGGTCACTTGGAAAGGTCAATGATACAATTTTAAAACTATAGCTGTGGGGCTGGCGAGATGGCTCAGTGGTTAAGAGTGCCAACTGCTCTTCTGAAGGCCCCGAATTCAAATCCCAGCAACTACATGGTGGCTCACAACCATCCGTAATGAAATCTGATGCCCTCTTCTGGAGTGTCTGAAGATAGCTACAGTGTACTTACATATAATAAATAAATAAATCTTAAAAAAAAAAACTATAGCTGCACAGAATGTAAGAGAGCTCTGTGATATCATGAAGAGAATTAACCTTCAGGTTAAGATCACAAAGCAAGTAAGAGAGAAAGGGGGTGGGGGCTGAGAAGAACATAATGGAAGCACAGAGGAGTCTTTCCTAGGAGAACATTTCCCAAACCTAAAGAAAGAGATGTTCTTTTAGGTACCCGAGGACCAGAAAAGAAACTGCTAAAATATAGCTAAAATACAGACTAAAGAAAGAATATTAAAAGCTGAAGGAAGGGTCAAGTCACTTATAAACAAACCCATCAGAATAATATCTGTCCCACCTTCCGCATGTCCTCCAATAATAAAATTGAAGGAGAAATCAAAACTTTCCATAACAAAAAGAGATTAAAGAAATTTATGACCACTAAGACAGTTCTATGAAGAACGATATAAGAGATACTTCAGTTTGAATAGAAGGATAAAAACACCCAATTATTCACAGGAATAAGTGAAAAATTCCACAACAGTTAAAAAGAGATCAAAGAAAACACCCCTTATTGAATGGGATATCTATATCTATATCACACCCTTCTCCACAGGGCTCAGGGATCACTGAGAAAGAGGCAATAAGAAGGCTATGAGATCCAGAAGTAGTGACTAACTGTGGTGAAACAGAATTTACTGGATATAATAGGGCCATTGTACACATAAACGCACATGGACTGTGGCAGCATGCACAAGGCCTATACAAGATGAAGCCAACTAAAATCCAAGCACAGACAGGCGAGAACTTCATCAAGGCCCACCTCTATCGGAAAAGCTATTGGCAGTCAATAGCAACTTGGGGAAGGAGAATCGATTTTCTTCAGGGATGCAGCTCCCGAGAGGCTCCTAACCATCAGTAGATGGTCCTAGTCCATGCACAGACAGAGCTAAGTGGACTCAGGATAGAAGGAGTGGGGCAGTGAGGGGATGGTGGAGAGGAAAAGGATGAGAGGGGAAGGGAGGAGAAGGGAGAGAGAACAAACATGACACTGAAGTTGGGAAGGAAAAGTGGTCAGGAAGTTAAGGGCAGAACTGGGGGAAAGAATGGGGGTCAGATTTGATAAAAAAAAAAAAAAAAAAAAAAAAAAAAACTGAGCCGGGCATGGTGGCGCACGCCTTTAATCCCAGCACTTGGGAAGCAGAGGCAGGCAGATTTCTGAGTTCGAGGCCAGCCTGGTCTACAGAGTGAGTTCCAGGACAGCCAGGGCTATACAGAGAAACCCTGTCTCGAAAAAACAAACAAACAAAAAAAAACAAAAACTGTATGTGTGTATAAAATTCTCAGTAAGAATAGTTTTTCTGTAGTCCGTATGGCTGTATTCACGGTTCCATAAGAAGTAATCTACTTTTGAGATTATTGTTTAAAAGCAAAACAAGCTACATAAAAGGACAGAACCAAGTATCAGTGCAGCCTTAAATGTTAGAGTCAAGTCCCCTACAAATGTACTTGGTGAACATATGTAGGTCATAGCCTTTATGGCTCAGATAATAGCACCTGCAGAGAAAAATTAAGAATAAGTAACATAGACATCTCTCCTTCCTGACCTGTGCCACCTGGCTCACTTGGCCGGTCCTGGGAATCAAACCATAAACTTAATTTCTGCTTCCTTCTGCATTGGTGGTCCTTAAGCAGGGGGCAGGCTTGTTGGCAATTAACTTGGAAACGCTGGATTTGCTGGACTTAGCCTAGAAGCTGGAGCTAGGTTCCAGTTTTGTTGGGAGAGACTAACCTGGAGATGCTGGTCTTGTGGTGGAGGTAACTTGGAAACCAATGTTTAGAACTGGCCTGTTAGTTACCTGATTTTAAGTTCTCTAAAATGGAGTCTGAACTTAAAAGATTCCGCCTCTCAGTGGGACAGTACTTTGAGAGGTGCCAGCCACCCTTGGGCAAGTGGGCCCCAGAGGTTGTATAAGCAAGCAAGCTGAGCAGGCCATGGAAGTAAGGCAGGGAACAGCGCTCCTCCTTGGTCCCCCGTCAATTCTCACCTCCTGGTTTTGCCTGAGTTCCCTCAGCACTGGACCACAGTCCTGTAAGCTGAAATGTACCCTGTTTAGTCAACATTTTATCACAGCAACAGAAAGCAAACTAGAACAGCTATCAAACCCAGAGCCTCTTGTATGCTAGGAAAGGACCCCAGCCGACCCCAGCCCTGAGTCTGAGCTTTCAGTGGATGAGAAGAGAGATTTGTTATGGACTAAAAGCTGGCAAACAAAACAAAACAAACAAAAACATTTTCTCTAAAGGGCCAAGCAGCAGATCCTGGAGGCTTTATGTGCCGCACCATCTCAGTAATTGCTAGTTGAAAGCACTTCTCTGGTCTGAAGGCCAGAGGCTCAGATCTAACAAGCAGGCTTTGGGCTCTGCAGTAGCTTGAAGGCAGGTTGTCTCCACTAAAATTCATGTGAAGACTCAGGCCACAAAGCAGTAGTATTAAGGGGAGGTCATTTAACCGGATTGCTACTTTTCTTCTCCTAAAAGTGAGTTCTCATTCTCACAGGATTGGATTAGTTAGAGAGAGAGAGCGCGAGGCTGTGATAAAAATAACGCACGGCTCGGCTCGCACCAGACATGGCTGCCCGCTCACAAGCTTTGCAGCCTCCCAGAGCCACAAGAGTCAAAAGTAAACCTCTTAGCTTTATAAATGGGTCTCTGGAGTTCTGTTATAGCAACAGAAAACAGGCTAAAGCAGAAAGCACGGTCTGACAGCCCCTGTTACTGACGACAAAAGCCGGAGAGATTAGAGGACAAATCCATGAATGTCCATCACAGTCACTAGACAGAGGAGTTAGAAATCAGGAGGGAAGACTGGAGATGTGCGCCACAGCTGGAAGGGTGAGCGATAAAAAGGCACCTTAGGCAGCAGGGACTGCATGTGTCAAGACACAAGCATGGCAGTGAGAGCTAGCAGGTCCTCTAATCACAAAGGCTTCCAGGAAGGAAGAATGCATTTGGGCCCTCGAGGAGGAGGCAGCTGGGGGAGGGGGGCGGTGTTTAGAGAAGGGTTATAAATCATGGCCACAATCAGTGATCTTGATACTCTGCCTACACTGGAACCTTGCTGATTATAAAATCCCCATTAAACTGTTTTATCAGAAGCACTAGCAGAGGCCAGGGTGTCTCTTTGAAATTTGCCACAGGATAGCTTTAAACACTAACAAAAATCTTACGAATTTTAACAACTCCAGAGGTGGGAAAAGAGCCCATAAAAGGAGAGGCAAGTGGGAACCACAGCCCAGATGCTTTCAAGGAAATTCTGGCTTTACAAACCACCTTACTGAGCTATGATTGACACACACAGAGCTGTGCCTCCTTAGTCTACATAATTTAATGAATTTACAGTTATAAGCTATTACCATAGCCCCGCACCCTAAGGATTTGTGGCCGTTCTCTTCTGCCTTCTTGATCAACCATCATTATTGTTTTTGTTCGGTTGGTATTTTCTTCAAAGCCACGCAGACCGCATTCTCTAATGTCCACAGCAACGCCAAGAGCCTGAGGAGAGACCCTCATGCCTCCTCCTCCTCCTCCTCCTCCTCCTCCTCGTGGTTTCTGCTCTCTGCACATTCAGAGATTCTTCTCTTGTAACAAACATAGAAATGATCCCTGTCACTGTCAGCTTTGGACGCCAACTTGACACAAATCCATAGTCAACTGGGAAGACGGAACCTCAGCTAAGGAATTGCCTAAGCTCAGAGTGGACGGTGGCCAAGTTGGGGAGGCATATTCTTTGATGCTTGTTGATACAAGAGGCCCAGACCACTGTTGGAAGTGTCGTCCTTAGGCTACTGGGCCTGAGCTGGGTAAGAAAGGAGGATGAGTAGCCCAACTGACACCATTCCTCCAGGTCTCTGCTTCAGCTCCTGCCTCCAGGTTCCTGCCTGAGCTCTTCCATTGGCTTCTCTTGATGAAGGACTGTAATCTAGAAGCTTGAAATGAACCCTTTCCTTCCCAGGTTGGTTTTGGTCAACGTAACACAGCAACAGAAAGCAAACTGGGACAATCCCGGAAAATGTGGTATATTTCTTAAAGAGTTATTTGCATGCTTGTGTTTCTGTGTAAGTATACCTCATATATGTGTGGGTGACCACAGAGTCCAGAAGAGAGTGTCGGATCCCTTAGAGCTAGAGTTACTGGCATCTGTGAGCCACTCAATTTCATGAGTGGCTGGAAATAAACTCAGGTCCTCGGGAAGAACAAACCGCACTCTTAACCTCTTCACCAGCCCTCCAGCTCCTTGAGGAATGGTCTTAATCATTACTGTTTTAACAAAAACGCTATCTTAAGCCATGTTATACTTTGGATCTAAAATTACTGCCTGAAGCCCATGTTTTAACAGCTTGTTCTTCAGCTTTGGTGCCCTTGGACAGTTCAAACTATGGGAGATTGGGTCTAGTTGGAAGTAGTTAGGCCTCAAGGAACATGACCTTGAAGTGTATGTTGGGTCCTTATCCTTTTTGCTCCACACACTTCTTGTTTACTTTCCAGCTGCCAGGGGTTGACAATTTCTTCCACCAAAGAAGGCCATCAGTGTGCACTGCCTCTACACCAGCCCAGTCACCACAGAGTTCAACTACTATGAAACCAGAAGCCAAAACAAACCTTTTCACTTACTAGGTTGATTCTGTCGGGTATTTTGATACAGCTCACAAAGGTCGCTATCGATTTGTTGTTGTTGTTGTTGTTGTTATAATAATACCAGAGACTGAGTAATTTACAAGATAGAAGTTTTAGGCTAGTAAGATGGCTTGGCAAAGGTACATGTCACTAATAAGCCTGGTGACCTGAGTTTGGTCCCCTGACACTGACATGGTGACTCGCACAAGTTGTTCCCTGACCTCCATGTGTACTGATACACACATGTACTCCTGGAGCACCACCCCTCTCCTCGCCCAGACTCTGAATGCATAAATGTAATGTTTAGGGCATGTCTTCAAAGCCTATTGAGTACAAGAGTATGCTGTGGCGCCTGCAATGGCTTTGGGAGAGGGAAGGGGGTAATGAGATTTGAGCTTGAGGCTTCCCACAAACAAGTGCTTCACTGGTTTAACCCTGCCTCTGCCTGCCCAGCAGCTGGGAAGTCAGGTCTGTGGTAAAGACTTGGCCTTTTGAAGTTTGCTTGTTGTACCCTGATATGGTAAAAGTTATGAGATGAAAAAGAACTAGCAGACAACCATAAATCTCTATGCCTCTACAACCCCTCCGCCATGAGCCATCTAATCTTATTGACTTCCAAAGGTCCCATCTTCAAAACTCACCACCATAGGCATTTGGGATTATGTTCCCACATTAACTTTGGAGGGACACAAGACATATACTCTGTGTTTGTTTTTTTATGGAAATGTCACAAGAATTAAATGATAGAGAAAACATGTTTCACTATCCTTTTACGAACGATTGAACACAGGAAGAAATGAGACACTTAGGCCATATTAAAACAACTCCATCAAATAGGGGAACGTTTATGTTTTGCACAGCACTCTGTGGACCTGAGAATTAGAGAAATTAACTTTCCTACGATCATAGGATAACTAAGAGCAGAACCAGAACTGAAGTGCCAAAATTAAATTAGATGCCAAAAGGTTAATAGCCCCAAATGATGATAGCTGCAATTACGCATTTGACCTTGAGGAGGCCAGTCATTACTTTCCTCCTGGCTGGTCTCTTCATTCCTAAGTTCCTATTGGTGAGAAAGGCACGATCCTACCATATGGTATCTGAGAAATAACTTGCAGTGAGGCTCACGCCTCTGCTCTTTTTCGCTCAGCTCCTTTCTCTTTTCTCCTCGACTTTGTTTTGCTCTGCATATTTAAGACAGGGTGCCATGTAGTCCAGGCTGGTTTCAAACCCACTGCACAACCAAAGATAGCTTTGAACTCCTGGTTTGCATCCCTCTTTCTCTCAAGGCTGGGATTACAGGCCTGTGCCACCATGCCTACTTTGCAAATTAATAATTTTTGAAATTTTTATTTTATTATGGGAAGATCATTTAATATGCATTCTACTCTCTGAACATATTTTAACTGTACAATACAATACTGTTGACTATAGGTAGATAGAGTGTTATACGGCACATCTCTATGGCCGATTTCTCTTGCACAACTGAAACTTCATGCCCAGCATTTAGTCATCCCCACTACCTCCTCCCAAGAGCCACACAGAACTAGAAAGAAAGTCACTTCAGTCCTTCTTAGAAGGGGGAAGAAAATACCCAGGGGAGGAGTTACAAAGTGTGAAGCACAGACTGAAGGGAAGGCCATCTAGAGACTGCTCCACCTGGGGATCCATCCCATATACAATCACCAAAACCAGACACTATTGCGGATGCCAGCAAGTGCTTGCTGACAGGAGCCTGATATAGCTGTCTCCTGAAAGGCTCTGCCAGGGCCTGACAAATACAGAGATGGATGCTCTCATCCAACCATTGGACTGAGCCCAGGGTCCCCAATGAAGGAGCTAGAGAAATTACCCAAGGATCTGAAGGGCTTTGCAGCCCCATAGGAGGAACAACAATATGAACTAACCAGTACCCTAGAGCTCCCAGGGACTAAACCACCAACCAAAGAGTACACATGGAGGGACCCATGGATCCAGCTACATATGTAGCAGAGGATGGCCTCGTCAGTCATCAATAAGAGGAGAGGCCTTTGGTCATGTGAAGGCTCAATTCCCCAGTTTAGGGGAATGCCAGGATCAGGAATGGGAGTGGTGGGTTGGGAGGTGGTGGAGTGGGATAGGGGGTTTTTGGAGGGGAAATGAAAAAAGGGGGTTACATTTGAAATGTAAATAAAGAAAATACCTAATAAATTAAAAGAAGGAAAAAAGAAAGAAAGAAAGAAAGAAAGAAAGAAAGAAAGAAAGAAAGAAAGAAAGAAAGAAAGAAAGAAACGTCCTTTGTAAATCAGGGTCCTGGAGACATAGCTCAGCTGGTAAAGTGTTTGCCTGGGACCTGAGTTTGACCCCCAGATGCCAAGCATAAATTAAAAAAAAAGAAAAAGAAAAAGAAAGAGAAAAAGAAAAAGAAAAAGAAAAAGAAAAAAGAAAAAGAAAAAGAAAAAAGAAAAAGAAAAAGAAAAAAATCTGGTATGATGGCACCTTGCTTGCAATCCTGATGCTGAGTGGACAGAGACAGGCTCAATGACTGTCCAGCCTATCCTAGTTGACAAGTTGCAGGCAAGAGGAGAGAGAGAGAGAGAGAGAGAGAGAGAGAGAGAGAGAGAGAGAGAGAGAGAGAGAACAGGGGAGAGATGCAGTGCTAAAGACTACAGCCTAGGCCTCCATACACAGGTGCTCATGTGTGCACCTGAAGATACATGAACAGCCAAACGTGTTAAAAAATAAGCAAACAGAGCCAGAAGGGTGGCTCAGTGCCTCAGGTTACCCTAACCTGACGACATGAGTCAGATGCCCCAGGACCCATAAGGTAAAAGAACAGAACTGGTTCTCAAAAGTTGTCCTCTGATCTCCATCTCTGCACCACACAGGCATGTAGAGATGCACACACGTGTACACATGCTTAATAAATAAGTATACTAATTAAGATTTTTAAAGAAATAAGGAGTAGGTAGAATTCAGTGTCATATGTAGGCCCCTCCTTTCTCTGAGGTAGGGTCTTACTCACGGGTACTCACAGGAAGGCAGACTTCCTCAGGGTGGTGATTCTTTAGCCTCTGTCTCCCTAGTCCTGGGACTGTAGTTGTACACCTCCCTGCTTGGCTCACTTTTATTATTTCCTCCAGTTTAACATGTCGGGTAAGGCCACATGGTTGGTTTAAGTCCTGGAAAACCTCACTCAAAGACGATTGGACTGAGTGAGTGCCCTTTAAGCAAGAAGGGGGAAGTTGGGGAGGCATCCTGATCCCAGAAGTAGGTGCCTGGTGTAGTTTGTAGTGCAGCCTTCTAATTGGCCAGACTAGGAAAGAAAAATAGTGGGAAATTACCTACTGGGGAATCCCAGCAGCCTACTTCAAATGCTAATTAGTTACCGGACTTCGTGCCTAGCATTCAAATGCAGTACCCTGAAGATAAAGCCACACCTTATACTATAAGAGTCCTGTCTTATTTCTGGCTACTTCCTCTTGCCCTCATTGGAGATTTTATGTATTTTATCCTTTATTGACATATATTAATTACCACTGAGCCAACCTCCTTTCATTTCATAGGCAAGGTGCTATGAACTACAATGGCTACCTCAGGCAACAAGTTCGCTTCTATTTTTATGCATCTGAAAGGAAAAAAGGCCACTGTCCTCCAAGGTCCACACTAGGACCACTGGGGTCACCTCAGAGTTGAGCCAAGCTGTAATTTAGGAAGCCTGGCTACAACTGTGAAGAAGTTAGGGGTGTGAGGGGGGGTGGGCAAAGGCGGAGCAAACACAGGTAGGGTGTGCCTGCCTGCCTGCCATCTTAGTTTTAAAAAAAAGTATGTAGCCGGGCATGGTGGCACACGCCTTTAATCCCACCACTCGGGAGGCAGAGGCAGGCGGATTTCTGAGTTCGAGGCCAGCCTGGTCTACAAAGTGAGTTCCAGGACAGCCAGAGCTATTCAGAGAAACCCTGTCTCGAAAAACCAAAAAAAAAAAAAAAAAAAAAAAAAAAAAGTATGCGTCAGATGATGGTTTATGTTTGTTCTAGATACTTTCTGTTGTGTTAAAACAGTCTCACAGAAAGCAACTTGAGGAGGAAGAAGTTTGTTTGGCTTAAACTTCCAGCTCACAGTTAACAGAAGGGAAGAAGTCATGGAGGAATGTTGTTTTCTGGCTTGTATGTTTCCAACTCATTCTTAGTCTTGCTTGCGTTTTCTTCCTTCCTTCCTCCCTCCCACCCTCCCTCCTCCTCTCCCCCCTTCTCTCTGTCTTCCTTTCTCCTGAGACAATCTCACTATGTATTCACTCAAACTCATAGACACACTGTATCTTTTTCCCTAGTGCTGGGATTAAAGGAATGCTCCGCCATGCCTGGTTTAGACAGTTTTCATATGCAGCCCAGGACACCCTTGCCTAGGCTGGTACAGGCTGCCTAGGGCTGGTACAGCCCACAATAGAACAAGCCCACTTGCTTCAGGTAATGGTCAAGACATAATCCACAGACATGCCCATAAAGTAATATGATCGGGACAGTTTCTTAATTCCCCCTCTCCTTTCAGATGTGTCAAGTTGGCAAATAAAGCTAAGGCAATATTATATGAATAAATAAGTGGTTGTACAGAAAGTTTGATGAGAAATCGGGTGTGGAAAACAATGTCAAGGTATCTTTCTTTACAACTCTTATTTCAGTGTAGTGGACCATGCCTTTAACCCCAACATGCGGGAAGCAGATCTCTGGGAATTAGAAGCCAAACTCTATTCCTGGAATATCCTACTCCTTACTTCATAGTAAGGTCCAAACTAGGGCTGCACACGGAGACCTTGTCTCAAAATAAAATAAACAAAATAATAATCAATAATAATAATAAATCAGAAAAAAAGTAAAGAAAAAACCAAAGAAACAAAACCACCACCAACAAGACCACTTAGTAATTACAGAGAGAAAAAGAAAACTTTCACAGTAGAAGAGTGTGACAGATGCTGCCTTAATAGTAAGAGCAATGGGACAAATTGAAATTACAAGCTACTGCCAGGAATGGTGACTCACACCTTCAATCCTAGCATTATAAAGGCAGAGGCGGATCTCTGTGAGATTGAGGTAAGCTAGGTCTACATAGTGAGTTCTTAGACAGACCCTGTCTCAAAAAATCAAAAGAAAGAAAGAGAGGGGGAGGGAGGGAGGGAGGGAGGGAGGGAGGAAGGAAGGAAGGAAGGAAGGAAGGAAGGAAGGAAGGAAGGAAGGAAGGAAGGAAGGAAGAGGGGCTGGAGAGATGGCTCAGCGGTTAAGAGCACTGACTGCTCTTCTGAAGGTTCTGAGTTCAATTCCCAGCAACCACATGGTGGCTCACAACCATCCATAATAAGATCTGGCACCCTCTTCTGGAGTGTCTGAAGACAGCTACAGTGTACTTACATATAATAAATAAATAAATCTAAAAAAAAAATCTTTATAAAAAAAGAAAGAAAGGAAGAAAGGAAGAAAGGAAGAAAGGAAGAAAGGAAGAAAGGAAGAAAGAAAGAAAGAAAGAAAGAAAGAAAGAAAGAAAGAAAGAAAGAAAGAAAGAAAGAAAGAAAGGTAGAGGGAGGAAGAGAGGGAGGGAGGGGGAGAGAGAGAGAGATGAGGTTGCAACATTCTTGCCAAAGAAGGAAAAACACATGACACTTAGAAATTGAAAGACATTTGACAAAATGTCTTAGTGTCAAAGTCAAAGAGAGGCTGAGATGTAGACCCGAGTGATTACATACAACAGAGACATGCACTTCATGTTTCAGAACTGGATGGATTCTTTTGTAATAAAGTAAATTATTGGGACAAATGTGGACACTTGAATGAGGTCTATGGGTTTGACACAGTTGGGCAGCATAACACAGGAGTGCTAATTTCCTGATTTTGATTATTATGGTTATCCTATGGCTTAGTTCAGGCAACATCTGTACTTGCCTGGCATGCATAAGGCTCTAGTTGTAAACTCCAGTGCATGAGTGCATATGCACACATAAGAACACACACACAAGGCCGGGCGTGATGGCGCACGCCTTTAATCCCAGCACTTGGGAGGCAGAGGCAGGCGGATTTCTGAGTTCGAGGCCAGCCTGGTCTACAAAGTGAGTTCCAGGACAGCCAGGGCTACACAGAGAAACCCTGTCTTGAAAAACCAAAAAAAAAAAAAAAAAAAAAAAAAAAAAAAAAAAAAAAAAAAAAAAAAAAAAAAAAAAAAAAAAAAAGAACACACACACATGCATGCACTCAAGCACAGAAATTTCCTGCTTGTACCAAGCATCTACTTCTTTGTAAAAGTACCATTTGTAGTTGCAGAAATACTGAGCCAGCATGGTAAGCCCTACAGTCATATATATGGCTGTGGAACCATTCTCCTCGTCTGCCGCTCACAATAGGACTGAATATACAGAGAGCCCACTAGTCAAGCACACTGTTGACTCTCTTCATTGTTGTAAAGATTTAGATATTGTTTGAATGGACAATGCAAATTATGTCATGGCAGTTAACAGCTGTCACAAGCAAACCCATTATCATGTGTGAACATAATATGTAAAATTAAGTTACAATATCAAACCAGAGCATGACTTAAGCCATCTTTACTAAGGGTAGGGATGTAGATCTTTGGCAGACACTTATCAAACACATATGCACCCCTTGCATCCCAGGGGTTTTAAAAAGAACTTTCTTAAATTCCTAGATGTTATTGCTTCCATAACATAAAATTTGAGCCAATTAAAAGTACTTTAAAATCTTTTTCTGATCCTTTCGCACATGTATTTAATGAGTATTCCTTACCGTTACCCCATCGCCCTCTCCCCTACTCCCCTTTTCTGTTGATCCCTTTTCTTCCCCACATGCTCCCAGCTGCTTTTATCTCCTTTCTGTATGGCTGATCCATTGAATTTCATTAGGATTGCTTGCATGAGGGAGGTTATTTATGGGAATCACTTGAAAAGGATTGGCAGGCACAATCTGCAATCCCAGCACTTAAGAGGCAGAGGCAGAAAGAGCAAGAACTTATGGCCATCAAGGCTAGCAGGAGCTACAGGAAATCTCTGTCTCAGGAAAAAAGAAAAAGAAGAAGAAGAAGAGAGAAGAGAAGAGAAGAGAAGAGAAGAGAAGAGAAGAGAAGAGAAGAGAAGAGAAGAGAAGAGAAGAGCATCTTCATTGGCATACTGTCCTAAAGCCAAATGAAATTCTTGATTATAATGTAATTAGTGATCTTCTAAAGTTAAAATAAAAATAATTCCTCTGGGAATAAATACATAATAACTTATCAGCTTCATATATACTCTTTTATTTTATCCTAATAAAACTTATCCGCCAACAGAAGATTACTCGTGTGAACTATAATTAAAAGTAACCACCATTTACTTTTCTAATTTGTAGCCATATAAAAATTACAAAAGCTATCTGGGTGGAGGTGGCACACACCTTTAATCCCAGCACTCAGGAAGCAGAGGCAGGCAGATCTCTGAGTTTGAGGCCAGCTAGTCTACAGAGTGAGTTCCAGGACAGTCAAGGCAATACAGAGAAACCATGTCATGAAAAATCACCACCACCACCAATAATAATAATAATAATAATAATAATAATAATAATAATAATAAATGGTAAGTGACAAAAGCTTTTGATAGCTAAGATGCTTTTTACTTAGCCATGTGTGGTAGCACATGTCTTTAGTCTCAGCATTCATGAGACAGAGGCAGAAAGAGCTCTGTGAGTTCAAAGCCAGCCTGATCTACACTACATGGCAGTCAAAGCTTCATAGTAAAACCCTGTCTCGGGCTGGTGAGATGGCTCAGCGGGTAAGAGCACCCGACTGCTCTTCCAAAGGTGATAAGTTCAAATCCCAGCATCCACATGGTGGCTCACAACCATCCGTAACGAGATCTGGCACCCTCTTCTGGAGTGTCTGAAGACAGCTACAGTGTACTTACATATAATAAAATAAAAATAAATTAAAAAAAAAACCTGTCTCAATCAAGCTCTGTGTGTGTGTGTGTGTGTGTGTGTGTGTGATTTTTACTATGAAGACAAATATAATTTTGTCAATGAAAGTGAGAGTCTTACTATTACTGGCTTAGTTTGTGTTTCTATTGTTGTAATGAAACACCATAACTGTCTCCCTCTCCACCCCCCTGCCAGAATAGCTGTAACCCATTTTGTTCCATGCCTGCCAGATATTTCATATTTCATATTGTTGCTGTAACATGCCTGCCAGTCACAGAGAAGTGACTTGGCTTACACCAAGGACATCCTGACCACATACCCTGTTTGTTCTGTATGAATATTCTATATGAGGTTTGCAAATCTTAAGAAATTCCACAAAGCTTTACATAGGACCCATCAAATTAAAGGTCAATATGAACTGTTATGTCTAAAATATCTTGAGTTAGAATTGACCACAATGCAGCCCTTCCTGCACCTATGGATGAGCTCACACAAATATAATTCTACCTCTAACAACAAAAATAACAGAAAGTAACAATCACTTTTCCTTAATATTTCTTAAGATCAATGGACTCAATTCCCCAAAAAAGACATAGACTAACAGACTAGATTCGGAAACAGGACCCAGCATTTTGCTGCATACAGGAAACCCACCTCAGTGACAAAGACACGCTACCTCAGAGTAAAAGGTTGGAAAACAATTTTCCAAGCAAATTGTCCCAAGAAACAAGCTAGAGTAGCCATTCTAATATTGAATAAAATCAACTTTCAACCAAAAGTTATCAAAAAAAGATAACTCCATACTAGTCAAAGGAAAAAGCTACCAAGATGAACTCTCAATTCTGAGAAAGGGCACCCACATTCATAAAAGAAACTTTTACTAAAGCTCACTTGAGGCTCCTGTCTTTTCACTGACTCTAGCTTGTGTCAAGTTGACATAAAACTAGCCTGCACAACAAGAAAGTAAATTTTATTCAACTATTTGTAAATTTTCTACAAGTAAACATTCAGGAATAAACTATTGCAAGACAAGCCCTTAAGAAGACTCATAGACACATTCTTTTTTTTTTTTTTTTTTTTTTGGTTTTTCGAGACAGGGTTTCTCTGTATAGCCCTGGCTTTCCTAGAACTCACTTTGTAGACCAGACTGGCCTCGAACTCAGAAATCCACCTGCCTCTGCCTCTCGAGTGCTGGGATTAAAGGCATGCGCCACCACGCCTGGCTCATAGACATTCTTGAAGCTGAATAGTAAGTCTATCTGAGGGGGCTGGAGAGATGGCTGAGCGGTTAGAGCACAAACTCTGCTCTTCCAGAAGTCTTGAGTTCAATTCCCAGCAGCCACATGGTAGCTCACAACCATCTGTAATGGAACCCAGTGCCTTCTTTTGGTGTGTATGAAGACAGCAACAGTGTATTCAATATACATAAAATAAATAATTTTTTAAAAATCTATCTGAAGCCAGACATGGTGGCACACCCCCTTTAATCCCAGCACTCGGGAGGCAGAGGCAGGTGTATTTCTGAGTTCCAGGCCTCCCTGGTCTACAAAGTGAGTTCCAGGACAGCCAGGGCTACACAGAGAAACCCTGTCTTGAACCCCTCCCCCCCCCCAAAAAAATCTATCTGAACAGGGAACTTGCCCAAATCATGCAGCCCTAATCTTCACAGTAGCTTTGTCTTTTGTGCACACACACACACACACACACACACACACACACACACACACACCATACCTGGGTTGGCTCACTTCAGTTACAAGAACAATTCTCAAGAAGCAGAACTACAAAAGCCAAAAAGCAAGGTGAGTACATTTAGGGACTTTCCTAGACCCTGGATCTATGGAATAGGTCTTTGGTGGATTATATCTTCATTCCCACTTTAGCAGGTATTGGGGGTGATAAGCTGGGCTCTAAAGTCAGAATGGTGTTTCTACCACAGAGCCAGTTGTGCTAAGGTCTGGTGGGGAGGAGGGGGGGGGCAGTTGTTACAATAATTTTCTAATGGTGTGACCTTTGGTACAGTACTCTCCAGGACAGTCCCACCCCCAAGACTGGGCAACACAAGCTGAGTACCATGGACTTTTAAAGAAAGAGAAGCAGCTATTGTTTGGAAATTAGGGAGCTGGGGGTTGAGAGAGTGGATGGGGAAGACACAGGATGCAAATACGATCGAAATCTATTTTATTAGATTGTCGAAGAATTAATAGAATTCAGTTTAAAAAGACTCTAGCGCTGCATTTGTCAGTGGATGCCATAATCTTACTGATGATTTGCTAGCAGCATCACCTGATGCTTGTTCACTAGTTAGAGAGAAAGCTTTGGTTTACCTTCCGGATAGTGTAGTTTTTAAGTCATCAGTTAAGTAAATGAACATCTTTCTTTTTCTTTTTTTTTTTTTTTTTACCATTCTAAAAAATTTTTTTTTAATAAAAGATTTTTTAAAAAATTTAACCTACGTATGTACACCTGTCTGAGTTCATGTGTATCATGTGTGGATCTGGTATCCAAGGAGGCCAGAAGAAAGGAGTTTAGAGCTGAAGTTACAGGAAGTTGTGAGTTGCTCCATGTGGGTGCTGTGAAGTGAGCTCAGGTTCTCTGAAAGAGTGCTGTGGTGGTTTGAATGGGTATGGCCCCTATTAGGAGGTGTGGCCTTGTTGGAGTGGGTGTTGCCTTGTTTTAGGAAGTGTGTCACTGTGGGGGTGGCTTTGAGGTCTCCTGTGCTCAAGCTCTGCCCAGTGTGGAATCCAGTCTCCTTCTGGCTGCCTTTAGATCAAGATGTAGAACTCTCAGCTCTTCCAGCACCATATCTGCCTGCATGGTGCCAGGCTTGTTGGCATGATGATTATGGACTAAACCTCTGAAACTGTAAGCCAGCCCCAGTTAAATGTTTGCCTAATAAGAGTTTCCTTGATCATGGTGTCTCATCACAGCAATAAAATTGTAAGATAAGTATTGTGTTCTTAACTGCTGAGCCATCCCTCCAGCCTCTTACACTTATTTATTCTGTGTGAGGTGTGAGTCACATGGGCATCAGAGGATAATCTTTGGATGTGGGCTTTTTTCTTCTGCTATATTGGTCGGAGGGATCTATCTCAGGTCATCAGGGTTGACAGCAAGTGTCTTTACCCACTAAACTGCCTTTCCAACTATTCATTCCATAAATGAATATCTTGAGAGACAGTGAAAGTCCTACCTTTGGCCTCTTTTCAAGTGTATGCAAAAAGTCTAGATTTCCTTTCATTTTCTCTTCATGATTGAAAATGATGTTCTAAGATTCAAAATTAGGTTATAAGAACAACTTTCCCCACTAATGCCAGTTTTCTAAGCATCTCAAACAATTTCTTAGAAATCTGAGCACAAATAAGTAACAATTTGGAGTATTTACAATATTGAAGTAAAAATAAATATTCAAAGCAATACAAACAACAGTTAACAAGGCCTTTCAGTATGAGACTCAATCTGCCCACAAGTTTTTAAAGACATAAAAGTGCATTTTGTGCTGAAATTAGAGTCAACAAAGAAAATAACTTGCTATATTAAAAGTGAAGGGATTCTGGCTCTACAATTCATAATTCTAACACATGGGAGGCGGAGGCAGAGGCACAAGTACCAGAAGTCTAACGTCACCTTTATCTTCATAGTGAGTATCAGCCCCACCTGGGTTGTTAAAGACCCTGTTTCAAAACAAACAAACAAACAAACAAACAAGAAAAGAATGAGACAGTAAAGAGGTACTTGTCAGCATCCTCAGATTATTTCTGGTATATTTTCATGGAAACGTTCTGTGTTTTACTACATAATTTTATTTTTAAAATCATCTTTATAGCTGGCTGAGTGGTTAAGACCTGACCAAGCCTGCTCAGTCAGTCAACAGGTTCTCCAGTGCAGGAGTGAGGATTAAAACGAAAAAAGACAGCTGGACAACATTGTAGCATGATCCCAGTCAATTCTGAGACTGAAGGCAAATTTATATTTTCCAATCCATTTTTTATACCATTTTAATTACATGCAAGTATTTTGGGTAAGCAGTACAATAAGGAACAAAGCAGCAAGCTAAGTCCTGTGATTACTCCTGATAGGTATTAAAAAGGGCTTATCATACTGACCGAAATATTGAGCCCACTTCCTCATCCAAGCCCAAAAATCTTGTCTGAGGCCTAGTTCCACCCTAAGACTAAAATCGATGCCTTATCCTACTTTCCTGTCACAGCCTAAAGTTAGATTCCTTATCTTGCCCTAATGTCAGACCCTGCCTGAGCTTACTTCCTTGTCATAGGCCAATGTCAGATTCCTGTCTGAAGCCCACTTCTTTGTCCTTAGCCAATGTCAGACTTCTGCCAAGCGGTACTCCAAAAGGCTTTCCACATCTCCCCCTTTTTAATTTAATAAACAAGGCTGAGCCTGTCTTAGGTTGTTCTGACAAAAATGTCTTCCTCACCTGTCCTCAAGACATGCGCAGCTTGTTTGTCTTATATGAACAAATATGGCCTTTTAGTGATTGTTATAAACAAACCCGGCCTGTTGGCACATGCCTCTGTCTTATGTTGGCAAGGCCCTTGTGCAGAATCTTACCCGTCCTTGGCTTGCCATCCTGTTAATTTGATAACTCTGTTTGGGGGTTCATTCTTAGTTTCAAGCCATGTATTTGGACCTCTAACATGTTGATGCTGTTTTGTTTTGTCTTGTGTTGTTTTGTTTTGTTTTTTGAGGGGTTTTTTTTTTTTTTTTGAGACAGGGTTTCTCTGTATAGTGCTGGCTGTTCTGGAACTCACTCTGTAGACCAGGCTGGCCTCGAACTCAGAAATCCGCCTGCCTCTACCTCCTGAGTGCTGGGATTAAAGGTGTGTGCCACCACGCCTGGCATGTTGATGCTGTTAAAGGTAAACTTTAACATGATGGGCAGGAATAAGAGTATTCCTAGGAGGAGAGGGCTAGCATGATCAAGCCATATATGCCATTCTTGAAGCTTGACCAGGATGGAAATAATGACTTCAGGCCATGGATAATTCTATCAGCAACATCAGCAGCATCGAAGCTTAGTGAAGCAGCATTCTTTAAATTCATAATCTCTGTGTGCAAGGCTAAAACATCCAGAGAGGTGTTGGAATTATGCTAAATACCCTGCAAGTGTCTTTGAACCCTTTCCCAACTATAGTGACTATCGTTGTAAACCTTAGAAGTAACACAAATCCACTGATTATTTGGCATGACATCAAGATATCAAGATGGCTTCCTACTCTTAAAGCACTGAACCTCCTATCTAACAATTTAAATAGTATTATAAAGAGAGTCAATCTGTTGTTCCAAATGCCTACCTAAATCCTCCTGAATACTCAGAACATTAGTAACATTTTTTGCTAAATGATTAACAAAACTAGCTGTCTAAATGTGTGTCAAAGCAATTGCATCAGTGGTGCTAGCTGTTAACTTAACTAAAGCTGCTATATCAGCAATAATGAAGCCCACTATCCTCTTGTTTCTGCTTAAAGCCTGACTCACTTCTTCCAGTACCTGCAAGCCTTTTTCAGAATACCACAGTCCTGTAATGTTCACAGGCAATAAAACAAAAGCTGGTTGATAGATCACCATAACAGACATGCCAGGTTTCAACACACTAACACAATTAGAAAGTTTACAATCAATACAACTTACATTAAATACTGTAGAAGAAACAAAGTAATTTCAACATGACCAATTAATAAAAGATCAGGAACTTTAACACAAGCACTAACATTTCTTTGAAAACTAGAACCTGTTCCAATCTATTACTAACATAGCATCATAGAGAACTGTAGCTAACTTTCAAATATGTCTCCAAAAATGTCCAGAAGCAGCTTTCCAAATGCAGACTGTTATTTCCAGTATTGAATTGATTTCTGTATCAGAATAACTGGTCACATTAAAGGAAAGAGAAGATTCATCATAACTTCTTTTTGATTACGTTTTTGAAGGCAGTTTCCAGTCTCCATATTTTCTGTCCCACAAGTCTAAAAGCATGAAGCAAGGTAGCTTGTTCAATCTGGGATATAGGTAAGCAAAGATGGGTCAGGAATGTATGTCCAAAACAGCTTTCTTGTCTCCATTATCAGGGCACTCAGCAAGCTCACAGGTCAGCATCATTCTCTGTCCCAGCATCAGCATGTCTCACCAATCACTCTGGCAGCTAGCATGCTCCTTCAGCATCCTGGGGAAAAAAACACAAACATGCCTTCTTTCTCATATTAAATATCTGATCAGGACCATGCCATGTGCCAGTATGTGGCTCCTTCCATTTTACCTAGGTATAAGTATGCCTGGTTGTAGGGTGGCATAGACACTCACAGAGTTCCTTGGCATCCAAATTTAAAAATTTTTAAAATAAAAAGAACATGATTTAAATAAATTTGTGGTGTACGGGTATATAACTCCCCTTTTTTATTTTATGAAGATAGTTCCACAATGCCTTGTCCTTGAGAATTATAAGGAATCCAAGTAGTATGAGGAATATTAAATTGTTGACAGAAAGCTTCAAATGCTTGACTGCAATAGCCAGTCCCATTATCTGTTTTAATCTGATTGGGAACACCCAGTATAAAAAAACAATGTAGACAATGACTAATTACATTTTTAGTTGCTTCTCTTCTTAAAGCAGTTGCAACTAGAAAGCCTAAAAAGGTGTCAATAGTCATATGTACATATTTTAATTTTTCAAAATAAAAAATATGAGTTTCAAAAACAGCAGCTACAACACATAGTTCAATTATTTTTGCTGAAGCAGGGGGAAACTCAAGAGAATGAATATGCGATCCAATCACATATGCTGCCTTCCCATTAGATGAGCCATCTGTAAATACTGTAAGTGCGTTCTCTGTGGGCTGCATGTGTAAATTTACAGGGAACACAAAAGCATGCATAGAGGCAAATTGTAACAATTTGCCTTTTGGATAATGGTTATTAATTTTGCCTAAAAAAAATTGTACATGCAATAGGCCAAATATCAGTATTTTGCAATAACCAATTTAATTGCTGTTTGGAATAAGGGATAAATATTTCATCAGGTTCTTTCCCAAAATATTTCTGTTACTCTATCCTACAATTCTGTATTATCTGAGCAACAGCCTCATAATAAGGTGTTAAAACTTTCTTTGGAGCCGGGCATGGTGGCACACACCTTTAATCCCAGCACTTGGGAGGCAGAGGCAGGCAGATTTCTGAGTTCGAGGCCAGTCTGGTCTACAAAGTGAGTTCAAGGACAGCCAGGGCTATACAGAGAAACCCTGTCTCGGAAAAAAAAAAAAAAAAAAAAAAAAAACCAACTTTCTTTGGAAACGAAGAAAGATGAATCCACATTAATGGTCCCTTTTGCCAAAGAACTGCTGTGGACTTATGAGTTGTAGCAATAATGCAAGCAGCCAACAATTGATCATAGTCTATATAAAGTATCCGTTGCTGGCTAATAGGTTCTTCTACTTTCTGCAAAGCTATTCATTCCTCATCTGTTAATTGTCTAGGGGAATTAGGATTTGCATCCCCGTTGAGGGTATCAAACAGAGGTTTGAGTTCTCATGTAGTAAGCTTAAGATGAGGTCTCAGCCAATTAATATCTCCTAATAAGTTTTGAAAATCATTTATAGTAAGTTAATTATCTTTTCTTATTTGAATTTTCTGTGCTGCAATTTGCTTAGGATATAACTTACGTTCCAAATATTGAAAAAAGAATTTGCCTTTGAATCTTTTCTGGAGCAACAACTACTCCAAAATTTTAAAGCTTGTTGTATAAGAGCAAAACTTTGCAGTAAAACCTCCTCAGAAGGATCAGCTAATAAAATATCCATATAATCAATAATATACACTGGAAGATTCCCAAGTCCTAACTTCTTGTATTGAAGTAGCAACAAAAAAATTTTTTTTACATAATGTAAGACTATTAGCCATTCCTTGAGGCAAAACTTGGCAATGATATCACTTCATGGGTCCTTTAAAATTACAAACTGACTAAAAGCAAACCCTTTACAATCATTAGGGTGCAAAGGAATAAAGAACAATGCTTCAAATCCATAATAACTCTATATAGAGTAGGCAGGCCAGATTGTAATCCCTCTACAAGTTCCATAGTTTTATTAACCTTTTGCAAACCCTGCAACAATCTCCACCTGCCAGATTTTTTCCTTAATTAAATATGTGTGAGTCAGAATCCTGAGCCTGTGCTCAAACTGCAAACCACAGCCAATGGAACACTGGCGGTTTAACCATAATTTTTAAGTTTCTCTTGTAACACCAGAGCACAACCACAATTTTGGGAAGCAAAACTTAGTTTTAACAGTGTAAACAATCCATTCTCTTTAAAAATCAACACCAAAAACATTACTTTCACGTTACAAGTTTTAAGTGTCTCCCTACATTTGAGCTGCAATTAGCGAGCCTGGTCATTCTGAGACGGCGGCCCAGTGCACACAAGAACTTTGGAAACCAAAACTCAACACATAACAATCCAGTCTCTCCAAAAAACACCAAGTGAATCTCCTCCATGCAACAAAGTTTGGCTGCCCCTTCCTGCACACGAACGTGCAGACTCCAATACCTCAAAATGACATTGCCCTAAATCCTATCTTTTATAAGTCTGGTTTCCAGGATAAGAATTACATAGAATGTTACCCAATTTAAAAGTATCTTTAGAGACCTGTCTCCTTGGGTTTCATGACAGGTGTTGTATAACCCAGAGTTACCAGTTTTAAGCAAATTTTCTGTTACCCATGTTACAAATTTTTAACCATATCCAATAACTTATAAGCCAATAATCTATAACCAAGACATGTTAAACATATTTATACTTTTAAAACCATTCAGAAACAAAAATGAAATGGCTGCATACATTTACTTATTTAAACCAGACAAAATTCTTAATTTTTCTAGCTGCAATTTCAAGAGAGGAGCTCCTTATTACTTGTTGAACCCAATAATCACAAGTACAGAGATTTTTGTAGGAAAACCAGCCATCAGTTCCCTTATCATAGAACTTGAGAAGCTTCTGGTCCCTTTAAGAGTAGCTTTTCAGAGAAGCTCCTGGCAGGGCTTCTCCAGCTGTGCTAGACTCCTAACTACAGGTGTAGGGCTCCAAAGACCAATTGATACTGTTTATTTATTTTTTCTTTCTCTCTCTCTCTCTCTCTTTTTTTTTTTTTTTTTTGGTTTTTTTGAGACAGGGTTTCTCTGCTTAGTCCTGGCTGTCCTGGAACTCACTTTGTAGACCAGGCTGGCCTCGAACTCAGAAATGCGCCTGCCTCTGCCTCCCGAGTGCTGGGATTAAAGGTGTGCGCCACCACGCCCGGCTCTCTCTCTCTCTCTCTCTCTCTTTTTTTTTTTTTTTAGATTTATTTTTATTTATTATATGTAAGTACACTGTAGCTGTCCTCAGACGCTCCAGAAGAGGGCACCAGATCTCGTTACGGATGGTTGTGAGCCACCATGTTGATGCTGGGATTTGAACTTATCACCTTCAGAAGAGCAGTCGGGTGCTCTTACCCGCTGAGCCATCTCACCAGCCCCTCTCTCTCTCTCTTTTTTTTAAATGATTTAAAACTAAATCAATGGCCGGGCGTGGTGGCACACGCCTTTAATCCCAGCACTTGGGAGGCAGAAGCAGGTGGATTTCTGAGTTCGAGGCCAGTCTGGTCTACAGAGTGAGTTTCAGGACAGCCAGGGCTACACAGAGAAACCCTGTCTGGAAAAACCAAAAAAAAAAAAAAAGCCTAAATCAAGGGCTGAACAACTAGAAGATAAAATTTTAACTGTTTTTTCTTTTTATGTGAAACACAGAACAACAAACAATCAATCAAACCACAAAACGAAAACAGACTTCACATAAAATAGTTTTGACGAATATGGATGGATTGGCGTCAAGGACAGACAATAGACAGAGAGGAAAGAGAATTATTCATCCCGAAGGGACTCAGATATCCTACCTAAGAGACCCAGAACCAAGCATTCCTCCAGTAGGACCCAGAGAGGAGGCAGAATGTCTCCCGACCTCCTCCTGTTCCTAGGAGAGCTCTGAAACAGCTTACGTTCATTTCCTTCTCTTTCACCAAATCATCCCCAGATAATCGGAGAGTACTGCTTTTCTCAAACCCATTCTCTCATGTGTAAACTATCTCTAGTCAGGGTCCAAAGGCTTAAAGCACCTATGAGAATTACATTTGCTTCTCTAGATTTTCACATAGCTCTAAACACATACACAAAACACATTTTACCTCTACCTTGTCCCTTGTCCTTCTACAAGGTTTATTCACCGCTGGCCCAAATCTTTACTTTCCTTTACATGTGCTTCCAGTTCCCGCAGTGTCTGTCACTGTTCCCCGCTTACCGAAGCTCCAACATAGAGGAGCCATCTGACCAACCCCGCTCAGTCAGTCAACAGGTTCTCCAGCACAGGAGTGAGGATTAAAAAGAAAAAAGACAGTTAGGCAACATTGTAGCATGACCCCAGTCAATTCTGAGACTGAAGGCAAATTTATATTTTCCAATCCACTTTTTATACCATTTTAATTACATGCAAGTATTTGGGGCAAGCAATACAATAAGGAACAAAGCAGCAAGCTAAGTCCTGTGATCACTCCTGATAGTTGTTTAAAAAGGGCTTATCTTAATGACCGAAATATTAAGCCCACTTCCTCATCCAAGCCCAAAAATCTTGTCTGAGGCCTAGTTCCACCCTAAGACTAAAATCCATGCCTTATCCTACTTTCCTGTCACAACCTAAAGTTAGATTCCTTATCTTGCCCTAATGTCAGACCCTGCCTGAGCTTACTTCCTTGTCATAGGCCAATGTCAGATTCCTGTCTGAAGCCCACTTCTTTGTCCTTAGCCAATTTCAGTCTCCTGCCAAGCGGTACCCCAAAAGGCTTTCCACAAAGACCACTTACTGATCTTACAGAGGACCTTGGTTCCTTGCACCCAAAGTGGCTGGCAACCATCAGAATCTCCACTTCTAGGCATCCAACACCCTTTCTGGCTTCCACAGGCACTAGGTATGAATATGGTACACATACATACATACATACATACATACATACATACATACATACATACACACAGCCAGGCAAACACTCATGCATACATACATACATACATAAGTGAATCTAGAATCATTTTTTTAATCAATGTGAATAATTCTGTGTGGCGCACCTCCCTGCCTCTGTCGACCAGCAATAAAGACACGCCACCACCGGGATCTTCTCAGTCAGCTTTATTCTGGAGCACCTTGATAGTAGATTCCTAGGACCCTGGACAGCAGCAGAGCTGCTGCTTTTATAGTCTCCCAGGAGGGGGAGGGGGTGTTGTAGTGGATGCGGATTGGTGCATCAAGATACGCCTCATTAGCATGTGGCCCATTCATTGGTGCCACAAGCCTCACCATTAGCATATTGCCTGTTCATTGGTGCCACAAGCAGTGCCTCATTAGCATATTTTCCCTTCCGGAGGGGCTACTGCTTGAGGAGGGCCGGAGGAGAGAGCTGCGCATGCGCACTAGGCTCTCCTCCCTGGCAGCCTGCCGGTCCTGCACCATCTTGTAATGGGGCGGAGCCGCAGGCTCCCGGAGCCAGACGGCCTTCCCGGAGCTCGGGCGGTTTTTCACCGCTCAGCGCTGGGGCGGCGTTCTGCTGCCCAGTGCTGCCGGCTTCCTACAATTCTGTACCTATGTAAAATGAAAATTTGCCCTGGTTCCAACATTTACTCAAAGTGGTTTGGGGTTTGGCTTTGTTTGTTTTGTCATTGTTTGGTATTTTATGGTTTTATTTGGCACTGGGATGTTCTCATCCACATGGACTGTGAAATTTTTAACTTGGTGACAGGAAATAGGTTACTAGAGCATAGCTCTTGTTTTTAGATTCTTCTAGTGATCATTTGTATATGCTCAACTCAGGGAGTGGCACGATTAGAGGGTGTGGCCCTGTTGGAGTAGGTGTGTCACTGTGGGTGTAAGTTTTAAGACCCTCATCCTAGCTGACTGGAAGCCCATATTCTGCTGCAGCCTTCAAAGGAAGATGTAGAACTCTCAGCTCCTCCTGCACCGTGCCTACCTGGATGCTGCCATGTTTCTGCCTTGATGATAATGGACTGAACCTCTGATCCTGTAAGCCAGACCCAATTAAATATTGTCCTTATAAGAGTTGCCTTGGTCATGTCTGTTCACAGCAGTAAAACTCTAACTAAGACGCATCTCCACCATTTTTTTTCCAGGTAGATGCTCCCAGATAGGATATGGACCAGTTCATTTTCTTTGACACAGTCAGCTTTGTTGTACCTGTTGTCAATACACACATCTAAAGTTCCCTTCTCCTCTGTGGCAAATTTCCAGACCCTCTGAATGCTTGAGGGGTGTGTTTCTCAAAGCCCATGCCACGGATGTGTTTGTGAAGGCCACTGTTCCAGTCCCAGGACCACCTCATTGATGGCAGAGTGGCCATTCTTTAGCTCTCCATCCTCTGTGCAGGAGCCATTCTGCGAGCCATGCCGTACATTCTCCATGTCTTTTGGAGACAGGATCTTATTGTGATATGCCCCAGGCTAGCCTCAACCCCACAGTCCTTCTTTCATCTCCTGAGTTCTAGGACTACAGATGCATCCACACTTGCCCACTACTGACTCCTTCTGCTATTTCATCTTGGGAAGATGCACAAGGGTTGACAAAGCCCACCCTGCAGTTTATGTACTATTCATAGAGGCTAATTAAACCTGGGAAGTAGCAATGTCAGGACCAAGTTGTCTAAATTCACTTTTCCCCATGAATGTTTACACAGGTTCCCACATGTCATCTTAGTATAGCTCAAGGAAAAATAAAATTTGCAACAAATACATTTACACAGATGAATTTAACTTTTTGAGACAGCTAAGCCAGCCTCCAACAATAAAATATCCTTTATGTGGGGAAACCCAGTGGGGCTGCTAAGCTGGTTTAAGTCAGACATGGAGGGTGTTCTTGGTAAAAAATAAATAAAATAAAAACAGAAGGAAGGCAAGCCACAGCCCAAGAATAGAGCCCTCAGGAAGGGAAGACTGTGTGACTGCACTGCAGAGTTAATACTCTCATCTCTGAACACTGATACGGTCTCCAACAATTTCACTCACCGCCCGTCCCATTTTGAACCCCTCCCATATTTTCAAATCACAAGTACAGTACTCAACAAGCATCAGTATTTTGCCATGTTTTTATTTCTCCTGCCCCTAATTCTTTTTAAGTCAGCACATTTGTTTTCTCTTTTAAAATATATTTTAATTAAATCTTTGAAAATTTCATATATTTTAAGCATACTCTCTTCCCACCGCTCCCCACAACTCCTCCCAGAGTCAGGTCTCTCTTGCTATCCCTCCGCCTTTGTCTTGGTTAGATTTTGTAAACTTGTCGGAAGCTAGTTATCCAGAAGAAGAACCACAAGTGAGAAAGCACTTCCAGCAGACTGGTCCGTAGGCAAGCTTGTGTGGGTATTTACTTGATTAATGATTGATGTGGGAGGGGTCTAGAGGGAGGACTCGGCGGTTAAGAGCACTGGCTGCTCTTCTAGAAGTCATGAGTTCAATTCCCAGCAACCACATGATGGCTCACAACCATCTGTAATGAGATCTGATGCCCTCTTCTGGTGTGTCTAAAGACAGCTACAGTGTACTCACATACATAAAATAAATAAATATTTTTTAAAAAGATATGTAAGCCAGACACGTGAAGCAAGCCACTAAATAGTGTCCCTCCACGGCCTCTGTCATCAGCTCCTGTTAACAGGTTCCTGCCTCTAGTCCTTGACTTCTTTTCACAACCGACTACAACTTCAAGCTGAAAAAAACCATTTTCCTCCTGACCTTGCTTTTGGTCATGATGTTACCACAGCTGTGGAAACCAGACAGAGAAGATCTTCATGTCTTCTATTTTTAATACGTTAGAACATCTTAAAATCAAGAAGCTGTTTGATCTTATCCTGTAAGAGACGTTGGGGCAGCCCCTTGGAGTTGGTATAGGATACATCCCTACACCAAACCCTTAGCCAAAGGAGGTTTATTGCCCCAGAGGGGCAATGTGTGTGTGTGTGGCAGGGGTGAACAGGCTACCTCCGGATTGCACAAAGGCAGATGGCAGGCAGCTGCTGCTGCAGTAGCAGGGGTTTTTATTTTACAGGACGGGTTTTTAAGGAGAAAGTGGGGACGCCTGTGCTAGGGGAAGTTGTTAAGTTCTGGTTGACTATGTTAACTAAGTGATGGATTTTGATTGCTGGACCTTGGTGTTAGGAAATGAGTCAGTGGCCAAATAAGGAAATAGACCTCGGAGAGATAGCTTTAGGAGTATAATCTAGCCGGGTGTGGTGGCGCACGCCTTTAATCCCAGCACTCGGGAGGCAGAGGCAGATGGATTTCTGAGTTCGAGGCCAGCCTGGTCTACAGAATGAGTTCCAGGACAGCCAGGGCTGCACAGAGAAACCCTGTTTCGAAAAACAACAACAACAACAATAACAACAACAAAAAAGGAGTATAATGTAACAGTGTTTAGCAAGGAAGAAAGAAGGATAAACGGCAAAACCTGCAGGCACCACATTTGCCATGCTCAAGCCTGTTAGAGCCCTTCGCATCCTTTAATATTTTCAGTAGGTTTGTTGTTGTTGTTGTTGTTGTTGCACAGCTCTGTTGTGGGTCTGGGACTCACAATATTCCTACTCCTAAAGTCTCCTGAATGCTGGGTTAACTGGTAGGAGCCATCAGGCACACTAGAGGTATTGTTAAAAAATAATAAATTCCTGGTGTGCTAGGACATTCTTTTAATCCCAGCACTTGAGAATCAGGTAGATTTCTGTGAGTTCAAGGCCAGCCTGGTTTACATAGTAATTCCAGGTCAGCTAGGGAATATAGTGAGACCCTTCCTCAATAAATAGTTGATAGATTACATAGATGATAGAGGTATAGATGGTAGATAAAATTAAAAAAAAATTTTTAATTTTTTAAAAATTTTGCTGGAGGTTGAACCCAAAAGTTCAAGCATAAGCATAGGTTACTACTAATAATGGACTTCATAGTATAAGTCTTTCAAAACTCCCTTCACATGTTTTATAACCCAGAATCATAGTAGCCTAACACAACTCAAGGGTTGGGGCTCTGGTTTTCAAGATTTCCTTCTATGAACTCAGTCTTATAGATGTGTTCTTGTCTTCTGTTTTACTTTTTTTTCTTCTTCGAATGACAAAATACCATGAAAACAGCAACTCAGAGAGAGAGAGAGAGAGAGAGAGAGAGAGAGAGAGAGCACCTTATTTTGGTTCATTTCAATGGTATGCAGTCCATCATGGTGAGCAGGTTATTTATGATTGCAGGGGCTGAGGGACCTTGCCACATGGCATCCGCAATCAGGAAGCAGATTGCTCTCTGAGATTCCAGCTGTGAAATGGTCCCACCCAAACGTAGGGTGGGTCTCCTTCACCTCAAATAACATAATCCAGATAATCCCTCTCAAACGTGCTCAGACTTGTTTCCATGGTGATTCTAAATCCCATCAAGTAGAAAATTCAGACCACTCCATCTGCCTTAGAGTCATACGTGCACCACTCTCAAATACAGAAGACAACATGGAGGCGTATGTATGCTGCACGTAGTTTTAAAAAACATGCTTCTGCCTTGCTCTGCAGCTGCCATGCTGTGCTACCAGCCCCTCTCTTACCCTTTGTTCCACCTGGCTTAGCTCCTGGATTGATCACAAGCAGCCCTAACCCAGCTTCCTTTTGAGTCCGGGGATGAAAACATACTCAGCCTTATTACCTTAACTTGCCTGCTAAGCACAATTGCTGGGCGCAAATACCTCCCGCCTGGAAATGTGTGCCCTTACCAATTTATTATCTCAGTCTCTCCCTCTGCCCTAAACTTAGTGGCTTGTTCCAATTAGACCCTGCCAAACATCTTTGGCAACCCGCCCATAAAGGAGGTTGCAGGCCCTAGCTGCCCCCAAGGTCTTACATGGTTGCTGCGTCCCTTTTCCTCCAAAGCATGGCCGCAAAGCCTCCTCTCCTTCCTCAGCTCCGGGGACCCGGAAGTCACACCTGTCCCTTCCACCCAGCCTTCTTTATTGACAAATCAAGAATCAATTAGGGAATCAATTAGTATCAGAACCTCCCCTTACATATGTCTTCCCTAAAAGCTTTGATATAGAAACAACACATTACCTCCGTACACATCAGCACGAGCCAATGACGTGCTGACCCTCTCTATAGGAGGACACGGGACTGGGGAGCAACTATACCCTCTCAACCACTCAGGACATCCACATCTACTTCCTGTTCTTCAATCTGTTTACCTTGGCAACAATGCTTGTAACCCACGAAGGATGGCATAAGTGAGAAGGTGCCATGGAAGTGTATGAAACAAACTGAACCAGGCAGTTGACAACACGTGTAATCTTACAAACATATGAATTTCCACAACAACAATTATTCAAAGCAGGTTCAGCTTCTGAGGGTGAAACTTTGAGGAGATTTGGCTTCCTCCAAAAACATGCAGCATGAATAAAAAATACCTTATAAATGCAATTTCAAAACTTGCTAGGTGGTGATCCCAGCACGCAGGAGGCAGAGGCAGATGGATCTCTGAATTTGAGGGCACCCTGGTCTACAGAGCAAGTTCCAGCATGGCTCAGGGCTACACAGAGAAACCTTATCTGGAAAAAACCAAAAACGATCAATCAAAACCTGCCCCGTCTTTTAAGTCAATCCATTGCCACAATCAACCAAGAGGAGAATGGCAGTCTTCTAGGTCCTAATCATGTGAAACTCCAATGGCATTAGAAATGGACCTTCTAGTCTGAACTGTCCACAAACAACATTTAGAAACCAACTTAATTGAAAGCACAACAGGTAGACATCATTTATTAATTTATGATTTGATTTAATGTGTTTGTTGTGTGAGTTTAGTGTGTGTGTGTGTGTGTGTGTGTGTGTGTGTGTGTGTGTGAGTGGAGGTGAGGGTATGTGATGGTTTGAATGAAAAATGTCTGTCACAGTCTAGAGCATTTGAATACTTGGTCAGCAGGTGGTGGCACTGTTTTGGTAGGTTTAAGAGGTATAGTCTGACTGGAGAACGTATGCCTCTGAGAGCAGGCTTTAAGAGTAAACAGTCTTGGGAAGAGCACTGACTGCTCTTCTAAAGGTCCTGAGCTCAAATCCCAGCAACCACATGAGCAAATCCCAGCTCACAACCACCCATAATGAGATCTGATGCCTTCTTCTGGTTCGTCTGAAGACAGCTACAGTGTACTTATTTATAGTAATAAATCTTTGGGCCTGGGGGAGGGGGGATAATGGAGAGAGTGGTGGAGTGAGTGGGGTTGACCAGAGCGAGCAGAGGTCCTAAAATTCAATCCCCAACAACCACATGAAGGCTCACAATAGTATGTATATGTATATGTGTACAGTTACAGTGTACTCATATACATAAAATAAATAATAAACCTTTAAAAAAAAGGGTGAACAGTCTTACCTACTTCTAGCTTTGACTCTGTCTGCTTCCTGCTTGTGGTTGGAGATGCGAGCTCTCAGCTTGCCACTCCAGCAGCCATGCCTGCCACGTCTCTGCCATGATGGATTCCTGTCCCTCTGGAACCATGGTACAAATAAACACTGCTACACATTGCTTTGGTTGTGGTGTGCTATCACAGCAAGAGAAAATAATACAGAGAACAAGTTTCAGGGGCTGGCTCTCTCCTTCCACCATCTGTTCCCAGGGAGCTCAGCCCATCAAGTTTGAGCATAAAGAGCTTTCACTAGCTTGGCCATCACAACCAGTCCAGGGGAGACAGTTTTAAAAGTGTTGTTTGTTTGTTTGTTTTGTTTTTTAAGTTCTTGAGCTTTGATACATCTGTAAATGCTGTGTAATGGTTTGTATATACTTGAACCAGGAAGTGGCACTATTAGAAGGTGTGGCCCTGTTGGAGTGGGTGTGTCACTGTGGGTGTGGGCTTTAAGATCCTCATTCTAGCTGCCTGGAAGCCCATATTCTGTTAGCAGCCTTCAGATGAAGATGTAGAACTCTCAGCTCTGCCTGCACCATGCCTGCCAGGATGCTGCCATGTTCCTGCCTTGATGTTAATGGACTAAGCCTCTAAAGGGGTAAGCTGGCCCAAATTAAATATTGTTCTTATAAGAGTTGCCTTGGTCATGGTGTCTGTTCACAGCAGTAAAACCCTAACTAGGACATGCTGGTATTGTAAGTGACTTTTTAATTTGATGCTGCTGTCATTAATCTCTTTTCTTTATTGGTATTTGTTCTTGGCACTGATGTTTTTGCTTTAGATCGCCATATGCAGAAGTATTGTACATTTATATGCTTGTGTATCTCATATATGCAGATACTCAGTCTCAACATTTCTGTAATTCATAATGTAAACTAATTCCTTTCTTGAAATGAATAAGGTTTTTACATTATCACAAAGTTAGGGCTGGAGAGATGACTTAGATGTGACGAGCATTTAATGCTCTCCCAGGGGACCCAAGCTCAGTTCCTAGCATTCATAACAGAGTTCACAAACTGCCTGTTGCTCGGCTCCAAGGGATGCAGGGCCCTCTTCTGGCCTCTGGAGACATCTGTACACATGTGGCATACATTCATGCAGATAGGCACATGTACATATTGATACAAATAGAAAATGGGTCTTTTTTTTAAATCACAGATTAATGACATGCAATAAGTACTTCTACTTTGGAAAGACACAAATAACTGACTTGCCTGAGTTTTCCTATAGTGTATAAAATTTATAAATTTTCCGCTTGATTTGAAGGGAAAAAAATGAATTGTTTGTTTTTGACTTGTGGGTGAGGAGAAGTTGGCAGTCTCAACCCTCCAGGCTGCCTTGAACTTCGTACATAGCTAAGCATAGCCTGCATCTCCTGATCCTCCTGTCTCAGCTTCCTTAATATTGGAATTGAAGGCATGTAACACCAAGTCCAGCTTCTCCTTAATACTGGGATGGAAGGCGTGTAACATCGAGTCCAGTGTCTTCATTGTTGTTTTCATTTTACCTCGGCTTTATTTGTTTAATGTTTGTTTGTTTTCTGAGGCAAAGTCTCTCAATGTAGCTCTGGCTTGACTGGAACTCTCTGTGTAAACCAGGCTGACCTCAAACTCAGAGACCTGCCCGCCTCTACCTTAAGAGGGCAGGGATTAAAGACGTGTGCCACCACACTCAAATATTCTTGTTTTTAAAGATATTTTAAAAATTAATTTTTTTGAGACAGGTTATCACTGTGATTAACCTAGTACTCCCAGGCTGTTGTTGAGCTCAGAGATCCTTTTGACTGCAGCGTTCTGGAATTAAAAGGAGATGCTACTACTCCAGGCATTTAATAACTTTTCTGTGCATGCATGTGTGAATACACGCACGTGTGTGTGTGTGTCTGTGTGTGTCTGTGTGTGTCTGTGTGTGTCTGTGTGTGCGCACTACTCTAATGTCATATATATATATATATATATATACACATACACACACACACACACACACACACACACACACATATATATATATTTATGTTTTGAGATAAGGTTTCAAGTAGCCCAGGATGGTCTAAACTGTACCTATAGTTGATCTTGAACTAATGATCTTCCTCCCTTTGTCTTCCAAATCCTGAGATTACAGATATAATATCATCATGCTTGACTAGAACACAGAATATCTTCATCTGTCATTTGCTGTTGTAGAAAAATGTCTGATTGAATAATAGACTTGTGTTTATTAATATTTTGTTAGTATACAAAATAATGGCTTGTTATTTTTCATTTTTTATTTATTGACAAACTTGTATCAAGGGCTGACTTTCAATAATTCATTATGACATTTTCACACAGAAATATATGCATATATATTGTATTTTACTCATATTCACACAACCCCCAACTACTCTCCATATGTCTTCCCCTCAACACCTTATAGTTCTAGAAGCTGGGAAGATAAAGATCAAGACTCTAGGATGTTAAGCTTTCTGGTGAGAGATGCTTTTTAATACGAAGTTGGCACTATCCCCTGGTAGGAAGGAGTACTGTCTCTGAGCAATAAGGAATGCAAGTCCATGGGCTTCCTCAGTAAGGCCTTTCACAAGTGTGTCTGATCTCACTCATGAGGACAGATCCCTCAAGTGATACAGTCACTTCCCACTATTTAAACTTGGTTTCTGTTGCTGTGATAAAATGCTAACCAAAGCCTGCTTGGGGGAGGGGAGAGTTTATTTGGCTTTCACTTGTCTGTCACAGACCATTATTAAGGGAAGCCAAGGCAAGAAATAAAGATGGGAAGTAATTCAGAAGCCATCAAGGAAGGTTGACTTCTGGCTCCCTCTTTGGTGGAACTCTCCATGACTGGATCAACTTGCCTAGGGATGTCATGCCCACAGTGGGATGTACCTTTCCATACCAGCCAGTAATCAAGAACATTCCCACTGACATGCCCACAGTCTAGTTTGATGGAAGATGTTCCTAAATTAAGGTCCCCTTTTCCTAGGTGTCTCTAGTTTGTTACAAAGTTGATGAAATCTAACCATCTCAGGGATTAAATTTCAACAGTAAGTTGAGAGGGGACAAAAAACATTGAAATCACATTACTTAGTTTTCATTATGCGTATTGGTCACTTTTCTCATTGCTCTGACCAAATAACTGACAAGAAACCACTTGGAAGTTTCACTGTGGTTCCTTGCTGCTACACTCCAGGGAAGCTTTCAGCTGGGACAGTTGTTACATGATTCAGATGAGGAAGGAGAGATGAGACATAAAGGGGTGGCCTGTAACCCTCAGGACCTCTTCTTGTGACCTGCTTTCTCTTGTTAGGCCCCACCTCTAAAGTTCCCACAACCTGACAAAATAGCACCAACAGTCAGCGGTCCAGTGTGTACAGTAGCAGAGCAGCCATAGAAATACGAGAGCCAAGAGCAGGGGCTGCAGCTCAGTGGCAGGAAGTGTGCAGCTCAGTGGCAGGAAGTGTGAAGTTCAGTGGCAGGAAGTGTGCAGTTCAGTGGCAGGAAGTGTGCAGTTCAGTGGCAGGAGATGTATGCAGCTCAGTGGCAGGAAGTGTGCAGCTCAGTGGCAGGAAGTGTGAAGTTCAGTGGCAGGAAGTGTGCAGTTCAGTGGCAGGAAGTATGCAGTTCAGTGGCAGGAAGTATGCAGCTCAATGGCAGGAAGTGTGCAGCTCAGTGGCAGGAAGTGTGCAGTTCAGTGGCAGGATGTATGCAGCTCAATGGCAGGAGATGTGTGCAGCTCAGTGGCAGGAAGTGTGCAGCTCAGTGGCAGGAAGTGTGCAGCTCAGTGGCAGGAGATATGTGCAGCTCAGTGGCAGGAAGTGTGCAGTTCAGTGGCAGGAAGTGTGCAGTTCAGTGGCAGGATGTATGCAGCTCAATGGCAGGAGATATGTGCAGCTCAGTGGCAGGATGTTTGCTTCCTACATTTGAAGCTTTGGTTGTCACAGCTCAAACAGACCTGCAACTTGGGACCCAAAGACAAGTTAGAACTAAGAATCCTTCTCTCACACCTGTCACTCACTGGGATTACAGGTATGTATGTCAGGGTGTGTGTGTATGTGTATGTGTGGGTGAGTGTGCGTGTGCCAGTAGGCCCAACCATCTCTGTGTAAACAGTCTGCAAAGCATATAGCTGAACAACATTTAAGAGATCAATGTCGCCAGGCATGGTGGAGCACACCTTTAATCCCAGGGGCTGCAGCTCAGTGGCAGGAAGTGTGCAGCTCAGTGGCAGGAAGTGTGCAGTTCAGTGACAGGAAGTGTGCAGCTCAGTGGCAGGAAGTGTGCAGTTCAGTGGCAGGAGATGTATGCAGCACTTGGGAAGCAGAGGCAGGCGGATTTCTGAGTTCGAGGCCAGCCTGGTCTACAGAGTGAGTTCCAGGACAGCCAGGGCTATACAGAGAAACCCTGTCTCGAAAAACCAAAAAAAAAAAGAAAAAAAAAAAAAAGAGATCAATGTCAGTTTCAGAGGAACATTGTTTCCGCTGTCCTCTTCTGTCCTAAAATTTTGCAAAATAGTCATTAATTTCTACAGCAAACTTCAGCTCCACAGAAGTCTAACTGGAAGTAGAGATTACTTCCTCCATTAATAGATTAGGCCACTTTGCTAGGCAGGAACTACTGAGACTATTTATCATATTTCACCACAGGATGTGGAAATTACACTGCTTCTTCATTTAGTTCTTAATATCCTATCTTAAAACAGTACGCTTAACAATAGAAAGATCTGGAGAGATGGCTCAGGTTAAGATGGCTTTCTGAACTTGCAGAGGACCAGACCCATGTTGGGTGGTTCACAACTGCCTGTAAGTCTTATTTCAAGAGGAGCCAATGCCTTCTTTAGGCTTCCAAGTATTTGTACTGATAAGTACATGAGCATGAACACAGATGTGCATTGTTCGTGTGACAGAAAGGCTAAGGATCCAGTAGCTGTTAAGCCCTTGATACTGGATATCTCAGTAGCCCCAATGTGGTGCTGGAGTCCTAGGGAGTTCAGTCTGAACTAGAATCCCAAAGATGTAGGTTCTAACAGCTGCGAAGGAATGGCTCAGAAACAGGACAGATGGACTTGCCAGTGGGCGTGAGGGCAAGCTGGCAAAAGGCAAAACCTTCCTTCTTCTACCAGAAGTCTTGGCCAAGATTTAGGGTTGTTCTCCCCACCTCAAATGACTCAGATTTAGGGTGGATCTTTCCACTCCTCATGGGTATCCAGGTTTTAGTTATGTCCAGATATAGTCAAGTGACAACCAGGATTAAACATGACATCATGCTTTCAGTCTCCAGTGAATGAGCCTGTCAAATAAGTAGCCAGCAAAGGCAAAGGAACAAACAGCAAGTAGCAGATGCACAGGATGACGTCATCAAATCAGGTGCTTACAGCATCCATCAGAGAGGCCTGGGGAAGCCGAGCCGAGACAGCCATGCTGAAGCGTCTGACTGAGAGAGAACACACACACAGAGCGCAGCACTCTCTGGAGAACCTTCCGGGTTCCTGACCCCACACAGGCATTTTTATACCACGGGACAAACAATGGTAACCTCACTGGTAACCGTTTGCCTTCTAGCTGTTTCCAAGGGCACTATGTTTTTAATATGTTTCTTCTTCTCCTTTTTGTTACAGGGCCAGAGGACCAGTCTGCTCCTGGGCAAGGGAGACTTAGAGACTCCTTGAAATAAGGGTCAGTCCTCAGTAAGTATACACAGCACATGACAATTTGGAAATTTACTACAAACAGGAATCTCTGTCACACCTGTCTTTCAACTGCCACTTCATTAGAGCAGCCTGCCGCTCCAGCCACACTAACCCAGTTAGACACACAGTCTCTGAAAATACCCCTCTGCATTTGCTGTTCTGTAAACTGGAGGTGCTGTCCACTTTGTGGCTGCCTGGGTCTTTACTCTGTAATAGTGTAATCGTCTTATCAATATGGTCTTAATGACTGAATCATTGTTTGAAATTTTCTCCTGGTCTGATCTTCTCAGCCAGACTGAGGGAAGGATCTATGACCAGTATGTCCTGTCTCCCAGCTGCTGCTGCTTGGCAGACTGCCTGACTTAGAGCAACTGGCTAACCATGCTTCCATGAGCCTAACTGGCTGGCAGAGCCAATCGGATGCTGTCATATACTCTATTGCTGGGGGTGAGTGAGTGTTATATATCCTATGCTAAATGTATAACATACATTATTATACGGATTATAGAGGAGACAGAAGGAGACAACAGAATAATCTTGATTCTATGGAGACAACAGAACCATCAAAACATGCTAAGAGTCTACAGTCATGTTGTTGTTATGTTAGAAAGACTGTACACATAGGATTTGTTAAATTACTTGGAGAGAGAAGAGGCATAAAGTACTAATATAAGCAAACAAGACCTTATTTAAGAAAATAATGTCAATGCATAGACATATTTCCTTATATCCCATGACTCTTAAAGAGCATCATTAGTATATACCTACAATAGTAACTAATGAAATATCATAAGAAGGAAAGGACATTTTTGTTAAAACAATAAATGCCCCTAAATTTAGAAACTTTGATATGATTTTTTTAACTGAGTTAGTTTTTGTTTTGTTTTGTTTGTTTTGTAGCCCTGACTGTCCTGGAACTAGCTCTTTTCTCTCTCTCTCTCTCTCTCTCTCTCTCTCTCTCTCTCTCTCTCCCTCCCTCCCTCCTTCCCTCCCTCCTTCTCTCTCTCTCTCTTTCTTTCTTTCTTTCTTTCTTTCTTTCTTTCTTTCTTTCTTTCTTTCTTTCTTTCTTTTCTTGTCCCCCTTTTGGTTTTTCAAAACAAGGTTTCTCTGTGTAGTCTTGGTGGTTTGAAACCCCCTTTGTAGACCAAGCTGGCCTTGAGCTAACAGAGATTCACCTGCCTTTGCCTCCTAAATGCTTTGATCAAAGTTGTGTACCACAGCCCTTTGCTATTTAGAAGAGTTATTAGAGGGCTAGAGACATGGACCAGTGCTAAAAGCACTGACTGCTTTCCCAGAGGACTTGGGTACAATTTCCAGCATCCATAGTGTCTATCAATCATCTATAACTCTATTTCCAGTTAACTCAGTGCCATCTTCTGGCTTTCCTGGGTACCAGGAATGCACATCATATGCAGATATACAGTCAATGTCCCGTAAACATAAGATGGAAAAGATAAAATTAAGAAAACAAACAATAGGGGCTGGTGAGATGGCTCAGCAGGTAAGAGCACCCGACTGCTCTTCCGAAGGTGATAAGTTCAAATCCCAGCACCCACATGGTGGCTCACAACCATCCGTAACGAGATCTGGCGCCCTCTTCTAGAGTGTCTGAAGACAGCTACAGTGTATTTACATATAATAAATAAAATAAATCTTAAAAAAAAAGATTTATTTTATTTATTATATGTAAGTACACTGTAGCTGTCCTCAGACACTCCATAAGAGGGTGCCAGATCTCGTTACGGATGGTTGTGAGCCACCATGTGGGTGCTGGGATTTGAACTTATCACCTTCGGAAGAGCAGTCGGGTGCTCTTACCCGCTGAGCCATCTCACCAGCCCCATAAAATAAATCTTAAAAAAAAAAAAAAAAGAAAACAAACAATAAAGCCGGGCGTGGTGGCGCACACCTTTAATCTCAGCATTCGGGAGGCAGAAGCAGGCAGATTTCTGAGTTCGAGGCCAGCCTGGTCTACAAAGTGAGTTCCAGAACAGCCAGGGCTATACAGAGAAACCCTGTCTCGAAAAACAAAACAAAACAAAACAAAACAAAAAAAGAAAACAGACATTAAAAATGAAAAGTATACAATAGAATCTATAATCTCTGAATCTTTTCCCTGATGTGAATGTCTAGATCGAGATTTTGCTGGTTATCTTTACAACTTATGCTCTGCATCTGTGAATTGTGTGCCTCTGTCGTCAGGAGAAGTGCGTCGTTTTACCACTGCATTAAGGCCCAAGGCATCTCTTAATGATGCTTATGAGAGGGGTTAAGAGGCATGGCTGCGGTGACATGAGTGCAGATGCACCTGTCCATCTGTTCTCACTTCATTGTGCTCACGGTTATGCATTATTGGCTTTTCTGATTCTGTGAGCTATTTGATAAATGCAGAAACCATGGCCCAGCACTTGCTCTACGTGAAGCCATGCAGAGTGTGAGAGGCTGTCTAGTTCCTTTATTCTCAGTCAACAGTTTGTATTTTATCACATTTTGGAATTCGGTTACTGACAGATGAAGGAGTCCTTAAAGTTTCCCCATCCCATGTCCTAAGAGAATCAAGATTCTGACATGAATTTTTCTGGTTAGAAATTCTGCCATTGTCTATAAATGTTAATATCCTTTGAAATAGCTTGGAAATCTGTTCCTCTCTGCTTAAAAATAGGCATTTGAAGCAAGACATAGTTGAGAAATTTGGAATTTCCGAGTGTGACATTATCTCAAACTGTTTACAGGAAAAGCTGAGGACAAAGCTGAAGAGAAGACAGTGATTGGAAACAGAAAGCCTGCCATCTAGGAGAAGCCGTTCAAGTTCACCGTAGTGACACTGCTTCATATTCCTATATAAGAGAATTTGTAATAAGAGAATTTATTACATTGGTAATTGTGGGGTTGGGACTGTAACTGCATAGGGTATTTGCCTACCATATGAGAGCCCTAGGTTTGATTTCCAGCACTATACACTACAAAATTGGTATGGCCAGAGAAACCCTGTCTCGAAAAACCAAAAAAAAAAAATTGGTATGGCATTGAATAATGTACACACACACACACATGTATTATCATAAACACAACTACAGTAAAGATAACTCAAAAATAGTAGCACATGTGTATCAGCCCCTTCTCAGGCCAGGGTTAAGGACAATTACTGTGAAAAGAGGATAAGCTGGTACTGTCTTCTACTCTGAGAAAACGGAAAGCTGCTGTGACTGTGTTAAAGTGACCTGGGAGGACAGGTGAGCTGGCTGTGCGTATGTCAGTTACTTTTCCGTTGCTGTGATAAAAGACTGTGTGTGACCAAGGCAACTTATATAAGAGTTTATTTGGGCTTACAGTTCCAGAGGGTGGAAGTACCTGATGGCAAGAAAGCACAGCGGCAGGTGGCAGGCATGACTGCAGGAACCCCGTCAAGGACAAGCAGAAAGCCAGCAGTGTGAACTGGAAGTGACCAAACTACCTAAAGTGTTCCTAAAGGTGCTCTCAACTTGGACCAAGTGTTCAAATACCTGAGACTACGAAATGCTGTTTAGTTAGTTTTATGTCAGTTTGACAAAGCTACAGCCATTTGGGAGAAAGGACTCTCAACTGAGAAAATGTCTCCATAGAATTTGCCTGTAGGCAACTCTACAGTGCATTTGAATTAGTGATTGGCATGGGTGGGAGGGTCCAGCCCGTGGTGATGCCAGCCCTAGGCTGATGGTCCTATGTGCTATAACAGACTGAATAAGCATGACTAGCAAATCAGTACATAGTACTCCTCCATGGCCTCTGCATCAACTGCTGATTCAGGTTCCTGCTTTGGTTTCTACCCTGACTTCTTTGGATAACTGACTACAAACTGCCAGCTGAAATAAGCCCTCTACTTTCCAAGTTGCCTTTGGTGGTGGTATTTTATCATAGCAATAGAAACCTAAGACACAGCCATTTTTATTCAAACCACAGCATTCAACTTCCTGGTCCCCATTAGGTATTGTTTTTAAAACAAAAGCCCAAACTTCCATTTTTACCAAATGGAGACCTAGGGGGCAGACACTGTGATGAGAGCCCACTAGCTCAGAGAAGCAGAGAAGCACCCAGCTGACCTTCCTCCTCAACCACCCTCCCAGAAGGAAAGAACCAGTTGTCCTTCTCCACACTGTCCCCCAAACCCTTCCAACTGAATGTCCCTCCCTTCTATTTCTGGTTCCTCTTGCTATCCGTCCTCCTGACTTCCTCTCACTATGGTTTTTTTTTTTTTTCCTATGTTCCCTTCCTGTCAACTGGTTGCTTGCTCTGCCTCTTGACCCATGACTTATTCAGCCTTGTTTAGAAAGCTCTCAGATTAAAGGTGTCCGCAAGGTCTGAGCCACACTACAGCTAGGGACAGGTTTTTCCAGCACACAATCTTGGGGCTCACAGTGTGACCCAATATGCTGCAGTACATAGGCTTGTGAACAAGTCATAAAGAAAAATATACTTAGTCCAGTTTTTACAGCCCTAGTCTTTCACAATCTCTACATAGTTTAAAAATCTCTTCTAAGACTCTAGGCAAGCTCTTAATTGTTACACACTGTAAAATTAAAAAGCAGATTACATACTTCCAAGATTCTATGGTGTAGCGTATACATTACAATTCCAAAAGACAGGAGTAAGGACACTGGAATGGCTAAAATTATGTTTTAGTTTTTATTTCTGCACTTAAAAGATCTATAAAACAAATGTGCCTTTAACCTGTAAGTCCTTCTTGCCCAAGGACAGAGAACTTCCTGGAATGCTGGGGGCTATCGTTCCTGTAAGATAACAAGCCTCGTGGTTTCACTCCCATAAAGGAGTTTGATTGCCCCAACTGCACAGGATATGCTCGATCACACATACATGGCAGGTTATGTAGGCAGGAAGTATGTCAAGATGTATGCTTGCCCCCGATTGGACAGAGATGGGAAGGATGTAACCTTGTGGCTTTTGCTATTATAAGTTCCTAACTAATGCAATTCGAGGCCATATTATGGAAATCCTGGCTATGGCCCTGGCTAACATCCAATGTTCTGGCCAGTGTTGAATAAAGCTTGCTTCAAATTTGACTCAAAAAAAATTGTGGTTGTTGTCTTACTCTTGCCCACTGGAATTAACATCATCAGGAAATACTAGCCCAAAGCAAGACCAAACTCAACAGGACAGATACCAAATTCTGTAGTTCTATTTTTTTGGTGGCAAAGGCTCTGCCCCTCCAGTTTTGCTGCCTACAAAACTCAACTTTCTTGGGCTGGCTCCAATCCATGTATGCAGTTCCCACATGGCTCTCAGCACTACCGTCTTCCAGGCTACTATGATGATCTATTAAGCTCTTCTTACATCGTGCAATCTCTTTTGAAGTTCAAAGTCCCAAACTCTTCCACACTCCTCCAAAAAAAAAAAAAAACAAAAACCAAAAAACCATAGTTCTTTACAGTAACACCACTCCTAGTACCAACTTCTACATCAGGTACTTTTCTGCTGTTGAGACAAAGACCATGACCATGGCAACTTCTAGAAAGGGCTTATTTTTGGCTCACAGCTCCAATGGATAAGTCTCCATCAGGGCAGAAGGCACAAAAGCAAGTGGCAGGGCTTGTGGGAGAAGGAAGTGTCAAGCTCCTCACATCTTTAACTGCAAGCACGCAGCAGAGAGAGAGTGAACTGGCGATTGGTGGTGTGAAGCTTCCAATCCCGAGGTCTGCTCTCCGCGCCATATGCTCTCCAGCCAGGCTGCACCACCTAAGTAAAATGCTGCCCCCAGTAACAACTTTTCTTTATAAGAGCTGCTTTGGTCTTCGTCTCTCTTCACAGCAATACAACAATCTAAAACAGGAGCAAAGAGAAAATAACATATTCCTAATTGTTTTTTCTTGACTAGTATGTATGCTTCTTTTGATATGGAAATGGAAAACTTAAAGGACACTCAAAGTGTGCCCACTTGGTTGAACAAAAAACCAAAAAAACCAAAAAAAAAATAGCTTATACCCTGATCTACAGGCACACACAGGCAGAGAAAGATTGAGCCTGGCTTAACTTTTTTTTTTGAGGCAGGGTTTCTCTGTGTAGCCCTGGCTGTTCTGGAACTCACTTTGTAGACCAGGCTGGCCTCGAACTCAGAAATCCACCTGCCTCTGCCTCCCAAGTGCTAGGATTAAAGGCATGCGCCACCAAGCCCAGCTATGGCTTACCATTTTTATTTCTGAGTTCGAGGCCAGCCTGGTCTACAAAGTGAGTTCCAGGACAGCCAGGGCTATACAGAGAAACCCTGTCTCGAAAAAAAAAAAACCGCTTCATGTGTGTAGACAAAATTGCCTGTTATCCCCACGGTAACTTGGCCCCACTGTTGTTATGAGACAGGATGAGGGGGTGAGGGGCGAGGACAGAAGTGGAGGAAGATGAAAAAACAACCGGGGTGGGGTAGGTGACACTTTAATCAGGGAAGTGGTTCACCAAATAGAGGCCGAGCTGAGCTCTTCTCGCCGGACAGCTTCGAGCCACCTGTCAGAAGGAAACCGAGATCTGCGGAGACGAAAGGCCAGGCGAGAGGGAAACCGAGAGGCCCCGGTTGTCAGCGAGGGGCCAGGCTAGACCGGGAGGGAAGCTCACGTGGTCTCCAGAGCAGCGCGGGGGAGTGGAGGGGGAGAGGCTGCAGCGGGGAGGACGCCAGCGCGCGCTCCTCCCCAGCTCCTCCCTCCAGGCACGTGACACCACCGTCCACTCGATCGGTGGCACAGCGCTCGGTTGCTGCCCTCCCGCCGCGGCGCCCCTTCTGCTCCCGGTCCCGTCCCGCCGCATCTCTCCACTCCCCCATCCCAACTCATCCCCCACGCGCCAATCATCGCTCGAGCTCCCGAGCGCCCGCCCCGCCACTCCGCTCTGCGCTCTCCCATTGGCTGGCGCCTCAAGGACGCGTCCCGAGGGCGGGAGGCAACCATTGGTGGGCCGAACCGGCCGAGTTCCCGGATGAGGGAACATTCTGCCGTATAAAGGGCGCGAGGAAGGCGGGAGACGGCGCAGTTTGAATCGCGGTCCGACGGAGGAGTGGGCGCCGGGATCTCGCTGAGCGTCCGCTTGGCCTCGTCTCTTCCTCGCTCGTCGGAGCTTCAGCACGGTCCGAGATGGTAACGTGGAGAGTGACGGCGGGCGGCCGCGGGTTGCAGGCTCCGAGCGGGCGGGGCCGCCGTCGCCGGGGCTGGGAGAGGCGGCGGTGGCGGCGGCGAGTGGGAACGTGCGGGGACGGGGACGGGGTCGGGACGAGCGGAGGGGAGGTGTTTTGGGAGCCCCGGAGCTCCGGGCGGGAGGCGACGGTTGGGGAGGGGGCGCGCACGGCGCGGCTGGGAGCCGGCGCGGGGGCGCGCAGCCGCGGCGGGCTCGCGGCAGGGGTCGGCGGGGGAGAAGGGCGGGCGGGGGCCGAGCGGCGGTCCGGGGACCCCGGCGGGGCGGGCGGCGGGCGGGCCGAGCGCGCGCTCGCTCGCCTCCTGGACGCGCCGCGGTGGGGGAGGGGCGCGCCGCCTGGGTAATTCTATCTTCTTCGTCCCTCCCGGGCTCGCGGGCGTCGGCGGCGCCGCAGGCTGGCGGTAAGGCTGGAAAGGACTCCGGAAAGGCCAAGACAAAGGCGGTTTCCCGCTCGCAGCGAGCCGGCTTGCAGGTGGGTAGCTACTGCCGCAGTCGGGTGACCGGGCCTTTATGTTTGCACCCCCCCGCTCCCACCCCCCTTGCTTGTTTGTCTGCACCCTCCATGGGTGTTCCATCTTAGCAGGAGTGATGTGTTGCGACTTGGCCCTTGCGGAGACAGTGAATTCTGGGGTGTGGGGGGGCGTCGATCACATGTGTGTTAACTGCCAGGGCGCGTTGGTGCACCACCACCATCCTCTGCTTTGGCGCGCACATCGTCCTCATCTTCCTATCTTACGAATCTTCCTATCTTTGTGCATTTTTTTTTGTTGTTGTTGTTGTCTGTTCGTTTGTTTGTGGGCATCCTAATCAAGTTCCCTGTGGGCCGTATTCATCGACACCTGAAATCTAGGACAACCAGCCACGGACGTGTGGGCGCGACCGCCGCTGTGTACAGCGCAGCCATCCTGGAGTACCTCACCGCAGAGGTAAGCGGGGAGTACGCCTGTGATCTGGGAAAGCTCTGGGGGGGCGGGGGAAAGTGGCGAGAGAGGAGGAAAGTGATGCAAGAAAACTCGCAGGCCGTAAGAGCGGCGCGCAGGCTGAGGGACAGAGCGCTAGAGGGAGCTCGTGTTCAGCCGAGGAGCCTGCTGGGCCAGAGTGTGCTGCTCCTGCAAATGCAATTGGTGCCCCCCAGGGTTTTTTGCATAATTCTGCATAATTTTGTCATTCAGGTAGTGGGGATGACAACAGTTGGTAAATAAATACCATTGCGGTTCGAAGATCTTGATTGAAAGTAAGTTGGAATATTGATCATCAGATTTTTTTTTAATCCTTTTAGGTACTTGAGTTGGCAGGAAATGCATCAAAAGATTTAAAGGTAAAGCGTATTACCCCTCGTCACTTGCAGCTTGCTATACGTGGAGATGAAGAATTGGATTCTCTGATCAAGGCTACCATTGCTGGTGGTGGTATGTCATCCCTAAACTCCTCCTAACATTCTATTTAAGAAGAAAATTCTTATTCCCACTGCTTCTAGAAGAGAGATTTCAGTACAGGGTGGTTTCATGGGATTTGGTTTTTTTTACACTTAGTTTTTGCTAAAATCATTGTTCCAGCCCTCAAGTTTTCACTCCGTATATGAATTTTACCTGCTTTTATTTCATGTATTGTTTTTTAAAATGTTTATCCAGAAGGTAGAGTTAATCTGTGTCCCTCTCCTA
>LR749748.1:402947-549922 GCA_902729485.2 Mus minutoides | reverse complement strand
AGTAGTGGGTTTTGATTGAGTTGACTGTTTTTAAAAACCTGTTTGGATTTTAATTGTGATGCAGAAGTTATAGTAACAAGCATTTGGTTTTGTACAGACATTGTTTCCACTCCGGTGGATAAGCTCAATAAAGGTCATAGCCCAAACTAGCTTTAAACTTGCTTAATAATCGGGACTTACCTTAGCTCTCACTCAGCAAAAAGTTCATACTCTGCTTACTAATTAAACAGTGCATCTGTAGTCATAACCCCGTGGTATTTTTGTTGTTTCTTTGTATCATATGAACTGTTAGGGTCTTAAAACTTTGGCAGAAGCTGGAGGTTGCCCCCCTCACCCCCCCCAGTGGACCGTTAATAGTAATGTGGAAGGGCTTGTATCCTAAGGTGACTCACAAGTTCAGAGACCCTCAGAGTATAACAAAACTACCTCCACAGGATGAACTCTGGATATAGATAATTTGCTTTTAATGACTAGACACGTTTTGATACATGCCAGGCATGTTCCATTACTATACATTGACTCCTTTCCCTTCCCTGAGGTAGACATGTATCATACTTCCTGGAGCAAAACAAACATGAGACTAGGAGGTGCTAAGCAGCCTATGGATGAAAGAACTTCCTGCTTTTATAGCTTTACAGCTGCTTTAATTAACCCAAAGAGCTGCATTGTACCTGCCTGGTAGCAGGAGAGGTGTCGGTCAGATGTGCAGCTGAGAAGGGCAGGGAAACTCCGAGGGTTGGGGGTTCCAAGACACAAGATCCAACGCAGGAAGCGCATGTAGGACTGACCCATGCAGCAATCCCCCTAACAGAGGCCCAGGGCTTCCCAAGACCTAAGGGCCGGGAGGCAGGGCCTCTGATCCTTGTGGATCTGGTCGTGAGGGTCCCTGTCCCCGCCCCGCTGGCGCGGAAGGCGGACTGGGGCCACATCGGAGCTTAGGGGCCCGGGCGTCCGCGATCCGCCAACCCGCGGCCTCCCCGCCCTCCGCCCGGATTACCGCGTCGGCTTTACGGTCGCCCAGGCCCGGGAGGGACGCGGCTGGCGCCGCTGCGGCCGCGGGGGGGCGGGGAGGCGGCTGTGAGGAGGCGGAGCTGCGAGGCCGCCCGTCGCCGGGCCGCCGCCGCGGTGCCCGCTCCTCCCCGCGCCGTGCCGCGCCGTGCCCCGCCCGGCCGCCTCGCCTCCTCCGCGGCGGGCCCCCCTCGCAGCTGCGCGGCCGCGGACACCGAGGCAGGCGCGAGCCATGGAGGGCAACCGCGACGAGGCGGAGAAATGCGTGCAGATCGCTCGCGAGGCCCTGAGCGCCGGCAACCGCGACAAGGCCCAGCGCTTCCTGCAGAAGGCCGAGAAGCTGTACCCGCTGCCGGCCGCGCGCGGTGAGCCCCGGCCCCCGCCGTGACCCCGGCCCCCGCGCCCTGCGCCCCGCCGGCTGCGGCCGCTCCCGCACTCGGGGACACAGGCGGGGCGCTGTGGGGTGCTGGGTGACGGGTCCCCTCCCCAGATCAGCCTAGGCCCCTGTGAAGTGACAGGAGCGGGGACTCCAGCGGCTTCTCGGGCTTCACCATCCCCGGGTTCTGTATGTGTCTGTTCCTTAAGCAAGTATCTTCGAATACCTTAGATGACACTGCTTTTCCCAGGGAGGAGGAGAGAGCCCTAACAAGACAGCTCCACTTTCGAAAGGGATGGTGAAGTTATTGATGATTCCTAAATAGTGTCTGGTTTGATATGGCACCGTAAGTACCCGCAAGTTCGGTACATCGCTGAAGAGTAGGCTATGGACTTACCCTACTTTAATTCACCTTATTCATTGTCTAACTCTACAGTCAACACAACACTCACAAAGCGCCAAGAGTTGTGCCTAGTATTTTATATGCCCCTCTTATTCCTCAGAAGAGTACCGTGTTATTTGACCATGTGCAGAAACTTTTGGCAAATGAATGATTGAACGAATGAATGAATGAATGAAATGAATGAAAATACCTTGCCCAAGGTCGTATAGGAATGAGCAAAGTCATAATAGTCGCTGAGTTTTAATCTTTACAAGGTCTTTACTACCGTTTTTTTTTGTTTGTTTGTTTGTCTTTTTCTTTTTTTTTTTTTTCATGCCCATAGGATGACATTTTACTGTTGTTGAAAGTATTTCCAGGTTAAGAGAATTAAGAGGAAACTTGATAAGCAGGCCCCGGTTTTACTTTATTGTTGTCTTAATTCTTTTTACGTTGTTGAAGCCTTTTATCTCTACTGATCTTCACTTTATCTTTTTGTTAGCATTGGGATAGGACAGGAAAAGATAGTGAAAGATTGTAAAAAGTGACATAAAAATTATCATTTTAATCATTTTTAGGTGTACAGTTTAGTAGTGTTAAGTATTTTCAATTGCGTACCAGAGGATCTGTATTTTTTTTGTTTTTTACCTTACACCCTCAAAACTGTATCAGTTAAGTAACCCCCTTTACTCTCCTGTCTCCGGGAAGCTCCCTTGCTACTGTCCATCTCATGGACTAGTCTAATTTGGTACCTGATCTATGTGAAATCGTACAGATTTTGACTTTGCGTGTCTGCATTATTTATTTACTTACTAACTTAAGATTTCTCCATATTGCAACCCGCGACAGATTTCCTTTTTTAAAAATGCTGAATAGTATACTATTATTTATATACCCGTGTGCATAGGTATGGCTGTGCACATACACATACAACATCCCCTTTTCTTTTTGGAGGGTATTTATTTAGTGCGGTGTGTGCGTGCCTGCGTACATACGTACGTAGGATGGGTCTCTCCCTACATAGTGTAGAGATTGAGCACAGGCCTAAGCTCTCACACCAGCCGTCACAAATCTTTAGTCACCGGTCAGTCGTGTTTGGGTTGCTGCTACCTCTTTTGTATTGAGTAATGTGCCTATGAGCATGAGTGTCTACAAGCCTGCTTTCAGTTCTGCATATATACCCAGAAGTGGGATTCCTGGGTCATATGGTAATTCTAATTTTGATTTTTTTTGCGGAACCACCACATTGTTTTTCCAGTGCGACTGCACCATTTGGTACAATCCGCGTGGTTCCAGCTTCCCGGTGTCTGGTAGAGCATGGCAGCTCTGGTTTTTATATGCTGTGATAGTAACTATTCTAGTGACTATGGGGACAGGTCGCTGTAGTTTTGATAGCATTTCTCTGATGATTAGTGATGTTGAACAGTTTTTCATTTGGCTACTTGTATATTCTTTGGAGAAAAGTCCTAAGTTGTTTGCTCAGTTAAAAGTCAATCTGAGCTAGTTCCAGGACAGCCAGGGCTACACAGAGAATCCCTGTCTCAAAAACAACCAACCAAGCAACCAACCAAAAAATAAAAAACCCAATCAACCAACCAAAAAAATCAGACTGTTATGGATATCGAGTTATAAGGGCTCTTTATATATTCTGGACATTATGCCTTTGTCATTTTATATCTTACAGATCTCTCATTTGTTCTTTTTTTTTTTTTTTTTTTTTTTTTTTTTGGTTTTTTCGAGACAGGGTTTCTCTGTATAGCCCTGGCTGTCCTGGAACTCACTTTGTAGACCAGGCTGGCCTCAAACTCAGAAATCCGCCTGCCTCTGCCTCCCGAGTGCTGGGATTAAAGGCGTGCACCACCACGCTCGGCTCATTTGTTCTTTTAGGTCGTCTTTCCACCCTGGGGACTGTGTCATTGGGGGCTTGAGTTTTATGTTTCATTTGTCAAGTTTTGCTATGTTTTCTGGGCTTTTTGGTGCCATATTCAAGAAATCGTTAGCAGGAATTGTTCTTAGATCCCTTTTACTATGTAGATATATTTAAATCAGTTGTCTTCCACTCTTGGAAGGACACTTTTAATATTAAAGTAGTAAGTACTCCGGGTATGTGGATACAAAGCATCTAATGAATCTTTTCTATTTTACAAGTCCAGTCATCTGAGAATCCTTAAAACGTGCCCAGATTTCCAGCTGGTCATGCTTCTACCATGCAAGAAGCTCCATAGAGTCTGCTAAAGGACCCTGTCAAAGTGCAGGGTAATTATGGCTCTGAAAGTCATGGGTATAGGGAAGGCAAAGGCATGGAAGACAGTCAGAAGCAACAAGATTATAAGGGGGTAATCATCAAATAAAGTGGTAGGGTACCATTGTGAAGTAGTCTAAAACAGTTCAAATACAGACTTTTTCGTCTCTATAAGCCATTCTAAGCTTTAATTACAAGCAAAATAGAAGATATCAGCACAGAGTTGATGTGAACCAAAATAAAGCAGTGTGACTCTTGTGTGAAAACCATATTTTACATAGAGTATCCCAGGAGATGTTTATGGGAATAATTTAAGAACTCAAGAGAGGGGGAAATCTGGAATATTCATGAAAAGACCCTAATAAAGATCTTGTATAGGAGGAAATTGGTGCTTTCAGGTGACTTGAAGTTTTATTCCTGAATTTTACCTATTCTAGATGAGTACCAAACTAATAGCTCAGGAAGCTGACTGGATAGTTTAGGGTCTGCCTATGTTACCGTTCATGTCCATGGATGTGATGAGTGGGAGACCACAAGATCAAATTCCAGCTCTCCTCCAGCCTTTCAGTTGTCTTAAAATATTATATCAAGTGAGAAGGAAATCTGATTTAAAAAAAAAAACTTTCAATAAACTGGCAAGCTCTTCTCTTGAGAAAACGTTTGATATTGAGATGGAAGTGCTTTCCATGTTTTAGCTGAGACTCTTCACTTTTGACTAGCAGGAATTTCAGATGCTCGTACTCTGAGTTACGTTTGTAGGTTTGTTTAATTGATGTGGTTTAGCACTTGGTAGAGGGGTACAGTTTCACTGCCCTGAGGCTTTGAGCACAGAGTTTTAATTTTTAGATTTTTTTTTTTTTTTTTTTTGGTTTTTTGGTTTTTTTCAAGACAGGGTTTCTCTGTGGCTGTACTGGAACTCACACTGTAGCCCAGGCTGGCCTCGAACTCAGAAATCCGCCTGCCTCTGCCTCCCAAGTGCTGGGATTAAAGGTGTGTGTCACCACTGCCTGACTAATTTTTAGATTTTCATAGTAAATCTATAGGGATAGTGCAAAGTGTAGATTTCTTTTTCTTTTCTATTCTTACTCTTTCTGATCAACTGACTGCCTCTCTCCCTCCCTCTTTCTTTCTCTCTTTCTCCCTTTCTTCCTTCCTTCCTTCCTTCCTTCCTTCCTTCCTTCCTTCCTTCCTTCCTTCCTCTCTCTCTCTCTCCCTCTCCCTCTTGCTTCCTCTCTCTCTCTCTCTGTTTCTCTTCTCTCTCTCTGTTTCTCTCTCTCTCTCTTTCCCAGGAGACAGGCCTCACTCTGTAGCCCTAGCTGGCCCAGAACTCACTATGTAGACCAGGCTGCCTGCTAACTCCCAAAGTCTCTTAAGATGCTGAGATTAAAGGCATGTGGGCACCACCATGTTTGACAAGTATACTTTTGTTGTTGTTGTCCTTGTTTGTTTAGAGAAGAGTATATTTTACTCTTTTTAAGAACACAGAGGCAATTTGAATCAAATGATGATCAACCAGGGAAAAGTTCATTCAGCATGTACTCATCTACTCTGATGAATTAACTAGATACATGTTAGTGCTTAGATAATTTGTAAATGCTACCTGCTTAACAAGAGTTAAAGTAGTCCCTTTATTTTCATCTGTGCTAGAGATGATACATATTTTTCTTTTTTTTTTTTTTTGGTTCTGTTACTTTGTATTTAATATAAAATAGAAAATTGTTCCTCCATTTGTCTCACCTAAACTGAAAAGAGATTTTAAAATATCATGTGCATCTGAATCATTATACATCCTATTTCCTTAAAGATCATTCAATTCTTTCCCTAGTTGGCTTAATTTCTGTACTATCCAGTTAAGTGTTGGAAAATGACTTTGGAATTTCTGTTACTAGTGAGATACTTGAGATGTTCACACTGAAGAAAGAGTTTGGGTTTGAACTCAGCACTGTGTCCATTCGATACCCATTTCTACTTGGAAGTTGCAGGCTTCTCACCCAAATAGTGAGGGCATATTTATTCAACAGATGTTTATCGGACACGTACTATACTCTGCACCAGGCAGCATGTTGTTTAATTTTTATTTTATTTTACTTGTTTGGATGTTTTTCTTCCTTGCCTGTCTGTGCACCATGCATGCCCAGTGCCCTCAGAGATGGGAAGAGGACACTGGATCCTCTTGAGCTAAAGTTATAGACAGTTGTGAGCTGAGCCATCTCCCAAGCCCACTGACAGTGTTTTAGGGATTAAGTGGTAATAAGACAAAATCTTTTGCCATGGCATTGACAGTCTAGAGGAGAATTAAGCATCTGGTGGGCAGAATGATGACAGTATAATTTCAATGGTTTGATTTTTTCCCTTTTTCTTTTCTCCCTTTATTTTCCTCTTTCTCTGTTCACGCTCTCCCCGCCCCCCCTTCTCTCTCTCTCTTAGATAACATCTAGCCTCTGACTCTATAGGTAGCTGAGGATGATCATTATCTTCTGATGCTCCTGCTCCACTCCTCCTGTGCTGGGAGGTTATACATGTGAATCACCACATGTGATGTATAGGGTGCTGGGGGTCAGACTTGACTCTATGCCAGTTAGGCACACACTCTACCAGATTAGCTAGGATCCAGGCCCACCATTTGTGGGTTTTTTTTTTGTTTGTTTGTTTGTTTTTTGTTTTTGTTTTTCGAGACAGGGTTTCTCTGTGTAGCCCTGGCTGTCCTGGAACTCACTTTGTAGACCAGGCTGGCCTAGTACTCAGAAATCTGCCTGCCTCTGCCTCTCAGTGCTGGGATTAAAGGTGTGCGCCACCCACCATTTTTTTTTGAGCCTCAGTTTTCTTTTAAATAAACTATTATTTAGATTTGTGGATGTGTCTGAGTGGGACTACATGTGTATGCATGGGTAGGGCAGAAGATAGCATGCTGTTGGGTCCTGGGAATCAAACTCAGATTCTCTGGAGGAGCAACCAGTGCGCTTAACTGTTGAGCCATCTTTCCCGCCTTAAAGAAGACTTTTATAGGTACACGCAATGTGTTCTGTATTAATTAACTCACAGATAACGCATGTTTAAAATTAAATTAACTGTGTAGAATTTATACGATTATGACCAATTTTATTTAATTTATTTTTTTTAAAGATTTATTTTATTTATTATATGTAAGTACACTGTAGCTGTCTTCAGACACTCCAGAAGAGGGCGCCAGATCTCGTTATGGATGGTTGTGAGCCACCATGTGGATGCTGGGATCTGAACTTAACACCTTCAGAAGAGCAGTCGGGTGCTCTTACCCGCTGAGCCATCTCACCAGCCCCAACCAATTTTATTTTGAGAGACTGAAAATGTCTACTAGTGAGAATTGACAAAACAAACTGCATTTTACCTGTGGAAGTGATAATTAGAATATATATTGATTGCTATGAAAGAATGTCTTCAGTATGTTAGCAATAGGATGAATACACGTTATTTATTTGTTTTTTATTGCGATAGGCTCTCACTATATAGCTCTGGCTGCCCTGAACTCACTATGTAGATCAGGCTGGCCTGGAGCTGACAGAAACCATCCTGATTCTGCTTCAGCTCCATCCCCGCACTATCATCTAGAACTAGATAATTATAAATCATTATCTTCTCATAAGTGTAGAAATTGCTAATACAAAGGCTTTCCTAATTCCACATTTAAGATAATAAAACTGGATTTTGAGTTCCAAAGTAGTAGAATTAGTTCCAGTTTTATTTGTTTAATTAAAAAGATTTATCTACTTATTTATGTATATGTGTACTTGGATTGGTTTATATGTTTTATGTGTATACTGAGGCCCATGAACTGGAGTTCCAAGTACCCATACGGGTGATTGAGTTCTTTTCCCAGTTCCTGGGTTGGTTTTTAACTTAGTGGATCCAAGGACTAGTTACCGTGTGGAAGCACACACACACACACACACACACACACACACACACACACACACAGTCCAAGAACTGGGGCTGGTGAGATGGCTCAGCGGATAAGAGCACCCAACTGCTCTTCCGAAGGTGATAAGTTCAAATCCCAGCAACCACATGGTGGCTCACAACCATCCGTAACGACATCTGGCTCCCTCTTCTGGAGTGTAAGTCCAAGAACTTAGTATTTGATCAGTCCCATGAGGCTGGATGTCTCAGCTGGTCTTCTGTGTAAGCTGGAATCCCAAAGAAATGGGCTCCAGTGCCAGCCAAGGAATGGATGTGCTGGCAGACTGAGGACAAGCAGCCAAAGAATCCATGAATGGTTCCTTCTTCTGTTGTCGCATGTAGGTTTCCAGCAGAAGGTATGGCCCAGGTTATAGGCATGTGTCATCCCGGATCAAAAGCCTGTGTCTCAAGACTGCTCCATTTCTGGGTTGTAGTTCCTTCCAGATACAGTCAAGTTGACAGCTGAGAATAGTTACCACAGCCTTCAACTCTGTTCATAGAATTTTTGTGGCCATGTGCTGATATCCAACATGACCATTTCTCTGGCTCCACAGCTTTTAAAAATATTTTCTTCATTTCTTAGTTGGAACACTTCCGTAAAGAGGCACTCAGTTCATGTTGGAGGCATGGTTGGTTTTATCTGGTTTTGGTGGTAGTGATGGTGGGTTTTGTGTTTTTATTTTTTTTTTTTTGAGACAGGGTCTTAACATGTAGCTGTGGCTGTCCTGAAACTCAATAAGGAGACCAGTCTGACCTTGAACTCACAGAGCTGTGGCTGCCTCTGTTTACTAAGTGCTGGGATTAAGGCGGGCACTACCTCACCCGGCTACTTTGCTCTGTTTTCAAGCAAAGGCACGGGGTCTCTTTCTCTCCAGACAGCTGCTTGTTATTTTTGATGTCTTTGGTTAGTGGGAATCCCTTTATAATAAACAATTTAAGCTCCTGGTTCTTATACATGTCTTTTTAGCTGTCTTTAGTTATGTATCTCTTTGGTATAACAGTGTTTCAGCCTTCTTTGTATATTTCCTGTGCTAGATCTGGAATCAACCCTATGTCTTATAATCTTGGTTTCTTTTAGGGAAAAATGGTGTTTCAGCACCACAGTACAGGTACAAGGAACAATTCAACCTAGGTTGTTCCCAATACTATTCAAAGCATAGCGTTGGGAAATGCATAGTGCCTTGTGGGTGTGTATGTGTGTGTGCATGTCTCTCTGTTTTGTTTGGTTTTGTTTTCTTTGTTGTTTTTTTTTTTTTTTTTTTTTTTGAGGCTGGCTGGCCTAGAACTCCAGAGATCTGCCTGCCTGTCTAGTAAGTGCTAGGATTAAAGATGTGCACTGCAGTACATAGCTAGTATCTTGTCTTTTTAAAGGTAGTTGGCTTTTGAGTGTATATCATTCCTTCCAATTCAGCATAAGCTTTCAGAGTTCTTTGCTTACACATTTTTAGCCTATATTTCTGTCTTCTTTAACTGTAGTCCTTGTTCTTGAAAACCTATGATATCCCAGGTTACATCGGAATTCCTATCTTGTTTCATGTTGTATCATGTACATAATAGTTTCAGAAGAATGTAGTCAGTATTAACCTGCCAGTATAATGATCAAAAACAGTTTAAAACTTTTAATGTGTTTTTCTCCCCATTTACACATTTTAATCATTTTACAAAGCTGTACCTGAGCTTGGGCAAACACACTCTGTGTCCCCACAGTGGTGAAAGCGCTTCATGGCATTATAGAACCTATCCCTATCCCTATCCCCATAGTTAAGGAATGGCAACTAGGACTGGAGAGATGGCTCAGTGGATAAGAGCACCGACTGCTCTTCTAGAGGTCCTGAGTTCAATTCCCAGCAACCACATGGTGGCTCACAACCATCTGTAATGGGATCTGATGTCCTTTTCTGGTGTGTCTGAAGACAGCAACAGTGTGCTCATATACATAAAATAAATAATTCTTATAAATAAATAAATAAATAAATAAATAAAAGGAATGGTAACTATAACGTACGGCAGGGCTCTCTTGAGTACTCTGTACTTCACAAATGCTTAACTTAGGCTTCAGGCTTTTATGAAACAGTCATCCTGTGTTTTACACATATATACACTTTGTCTATTTCCCCTCAACTGATTCAAGGAGTTGTAGATAGGCTGTCTCATTGCTGAATAATTCTGGATATATTCCATAAGATAAGGACACCTTTGGGTAATCACATTATAATAATCACATTTAGGCCATTAGTTCATGCATTCATTTAAATTCTGTAGGTGGACCCCATTGTATCCTTTATAAAGAAAAAAAGGTAGGTGTTTTGTTTTTGTTTTGCTTTCTAACTGGGAAGTATATAGGTATACTTATATGTGTGTATGTTGTTTGTGTTGGCATTCCATTGTATTTAATGGCTATGTTACTTTTACATATGTTCTGGTATCAGTAACATACATATATACACACATAATCCATATTCACCTCTCATTTTCAGTTGAGTGCAACATTGTTCTTTCTCCCTGTTTTAGTTACTGTTCTGTTGCTGTGCAAAGATATCACAACCATGGCAACTCTTATACAAAAGAGCATTTAATTGGGGAGTTGCTTACAGTTTCAGAGGAGTAGTCCATTGTCATTGTGACAGGTAGCCTGGAGGCAGACATGGCAAGCAGAGTGCTGTAGAAGTAGCCTAGAGCTGCACATTGATATGCTGGCAGAGAGAAAGACTTTTCAACCTCAAAGCCAGTGGCACGCTTCTACCAACAGGGCCACACCAATCCTTCTAATCCTTTCAAATGGTGCCATTCCCTAGTGACAATGAACCTGTGGAGGCCATTCTTATTCAGACCACCACACCCACATCTTTATTTCTGTGTGTCCTCTGCTGTTCACTGAGTAAGCTCCCACTTTTTGTTTTTGTGTATTGTAAGTCAGCTCCTTGATCACATAGATGTAGGCTATGTCAGTCTCAGCCATGTGTTTGGCAGTGGCTGCCAGTTTGATCCCAGAAAATGTTTCTTGGCCCAAGCCAGTAGGCCCTGTCAACCTTAGCTGGCAAAAGCTACAGGAGGAATGAGTAATTCCATAACTTTCTAGCCTGTTATTTAAAGAATATTTGAAGAGGATTTATAGCATCAGACTGCAGTATTGTTATACACTACCTTCTCTCAACTGTCCTTCCGTCTTAATTCAGTAAGTATCCATGTGATGTTTGCCACCAGTCTCATGCCGAGGTATTTATTATTATTTCCATTATTTTGGAATTCTGAAGCTTGTTTCCTAGTGGGTCATGGGGACAATTTGTGGAACTGTGTTCCCCAAGTTCTAGAATGCTAAAGACAATTTACTTGTGACTTTACTGTTGAAGTTTGGTGACTGTATTAAGTTTCTGTGCATGTTGCTGGGATAAAATACCCAACAGAAGCAACTTAAGGAAGGGGGTTTATTTGGGCTCGCGAGTCCGTGAGAGAGCGCACCATAGCAGGTAAGTCATGGTGGCCGGGACTTGAGCTTGCTCAGTCACATGCATCTGCAGTCAGGAAGCTGAGAGAGAGGAACGCTAGTGGTCACAGTGCTGCCCACAGGTAGAGCAGCGTTGCCTACCCCAGTTGAGCCCATCTGGAGAATCCCCCCAGAGCTTGTCTGTCAGTCATCCTAGATCCTGTCAGGAAGATGGTCAGGGCTCACCATGTGAGTCTTTAGCTCACACTTTCTTGTCTTGGGTATGCAAGTACGATACACCAGGGTCTTGTGCACGTGCCAATGAGAGGCAAGGTCGGAGGCCAGCCTAACTTTCCTCTGTGTAAGTCATTTGACTTTCTGGTTTTTGTTGTGTAGATTCTCGGCTAGCTCTCCTTGAGTATATCTCAGGTGTCAGGATTTCTGATACTTTATTATGTCATTTAGATGTTTTTGTTTATATGTTAGAGTCTTCTAATTACGGTTAGTTTTATTTCTCATATTTTTCTTTGAGCTTTCTATTTTCCATGTGTTTTCTTTATATATATATATATAATATATATTATATATATATATAATATATATTATATATATATTCAGTATTTACTATTTCCTTCAATATTTTTCTATTTTTCATTTTTTAAATTTTTTTTTTCGAGACAGGGTTTCTCTCTATAGTCCTGGCTGTCCTGGAACTCACTCTGTAGACCAGGCTGGCCTCGAACTCAGAAATCTGCCTGCCTCTGCCTCCTGAGTGCTGGGATTAAAGGCGTGCGCCACCACACCCGGCCATTTTTTAAATTTCTAACCTTCATACATCTTATTTCTCTGTGTAGTACTTGTTGAACTGTTAAATAACTTTGTTTCTTCTAGCTTAGCTTTTTTTTTTTTTTAAAGATTTATTTTATTTATTATATGTGAGTACACTGTAGCTGTCTTCAGACACTCCAGAAGAGGGAGCCAGATCTCGTTACGGATGGTTGTGAGCCACCATGTGGTTGCTGGGATTTGAACTTGTCACCTTCGGAAGAGCAGTCGGGTGCTCTTACCCGCTGAGCCATCTCACCAGCCCCCTAGCTTAGCTTTTTAGTTTTTTAAAGACAGGGTTTTGTAGTCCAGGCTAGCCTTAACCTTGAGACCCTCCTGCTTCAGCCTCCCAAGCTCTGGTGTTTCAGGTGTGCATCTTCAAGTCCAATTTAGCTGTTTTTTGTCTTGTATGTTTTAGTTATGGTCTTACTATTAGCTTGGGCTTACTGTGTAGACAAGGCTGCCCTTGAGTTAGCTTTTCTTGTGTCTGGCTCTGCTTTCTGTGCCTCCACGCCCAGCCAACCATGTCTTTTTGGATGGATTTTTTTTTTTTATGTTTTTCAAGACAGGGTTTCTCTGTGTAGCCCTGGCTGTCCTGGAACTCACTCTGTAGACCAGGCTGGCCTAGAACTCAGAAATCTGCCTGCCTCTGCCTCCCGAGTGCTGGGATTAAAGGTATGCACCACCACGCCCGGCTTTGGATGGATTTTTTTTCCCCTTTGATTTCATATTCTTTTATTTATCTTGTGTGTGTGCATGTATGTGTATACATGTGTGTGTACATGTGTGTGCACAACAACTTTAAGGAGTTGTCTGTCTCCTCCACTTTCCTATGGTTCTGGGAATTGAACTCATGGGCTCAGGCTTGTTCAGCAAACATCTTTTTCTGTTGAGCCATCATTCTTCCTTCTTCTGTATTTTTCTCCCCTGTGGTCTGGGTAAGTGATTTCTTAGTTGCAGTTTTGACTGTTGTTTCCTATATAGCAGTGCCTCTCTGCCAGCTGCTGGCTTGACCAGTATTTGTAGAGACATTGATAGTCTTTAGAAATCACGTTTATTTACCTTTTATATGTTAACCCTTTGAATAGTGTTTGAACTTGATCGTTCTCTTTTCCTGTTTACTTATTTACCTATTACTTAAGTAATGTTTGTTTATTTAGCCTTTCCAATATACAGAGATCTTCCTGGTTTTGTACAATATTTAAAAGTATGTCTGTCTAGCTAGGAAAGAATCCTTCTTGTGTCCTCCCCATTTCTCTCTGCAGTTTCATTGTTCATTTGTTGTTGCTGCTGCTATTGTTGCTACAGTTGTTTCTGTTGTTGCTGTTGTTATTGTTGCTGCTGCTGCTGTTGTTACTGTTGTTGTTGTTGCTGCTGTTACTGTTGCTGCTATTGCTGCTGCTGCTGCTGCTGTTGTTGTTGTGCCTTCCCTTCCAGTCTGCATTCTGTTCCCTGAAGTTCACTGTACGTGTGACCCAGGCATTCCTGCTGATAAGTGGGTAAAACCCATTCCTTTTCGTGCATTTCCTCAGTGTGGCCTGTAATGCCCGTTAGTTCCAGTTGTTTCTTTTGTGTGTGAACCATTCCTCACACCAGAGCTTGCCTGTGGTCTGAATAAGTGATTTCTTTTTAAATCTATGAGCTTGGCAGATGGCCACTCACACTTCTCTGCTTCTTACACAGACACTCAATACCCACACATAACTTTTTACCTGTTGATGATTCATTGCCATTGTTATATATTAGGGGATTTTGTGCATGTGGTTGTGATTTTACTCCTTAATTCTCTTTGGTTTTATTTTTATTTAGAGAAATTTAAATGTTAAGTCCCAAGCCTGGCAGGGTGGTACATTCCTGTTATTGCAAAAGCAAGGAGCGAAGGGGCTGGCTTTGAGGATTTTGCTTAATTTATATTTGCTTTTTTTTTTTAAGTTTTACTGTTTACATGTTGTGAATCACTGCTACATACACTGTTCTGATTCTGTTGTGATTATATTAAATGCAGACTGAACTCCAGCTGAACGTTTACTGTATGGTATGTCTTATGTTTTTCTTTTTCTTTTTCTTTTTTTGGTTTTTCTCTGTATAGCCCTGGTTGTCCTGGAACTCACTCTGGAGACCAGGCTGGCCTTGAACTCAGAAATCCGCCTGCCTCTGCCTCCCGAGTGCTGGGATTAAAGGCGTGGCCACCACGCCCGGCTCAATAATGGATTTATTTAAAGTACACAGTTAAATAGGTTTTTAGTGAAATCAAAAAATTGTGGGACTGTTGTCATAATTCTGGGACACTTCCCAACCTTGGAAATAAAATGATTCATTGGATGCCTTGTCTCTCCTATCACATTCCTCAGACCCACTGACCTACTGACCCCTGCCCTTGGCAAAAAACAATCTACATTAAAAAAAGAGATTTATTTATTCATTTATTTATTTTATATATATGAATGTTCTGTCTTCTTGCATACCAGAAGAGGAACTCAGATCCCATTTTAGTTGGTTGTGAGCCACCATGTGGTTGTTGGGAATTGAACTAAGGACCTCTGGCAGAGCTCTTAACCGCTGAGTCATCTCTTTAGCACCCCTAGTCTACTTTCAAAGTGTGCATTTACTTGCTCTGTTTTTCTGTTTTGTTTTGTTTTGTTTTGTTTCTCAGTCTCTCCCTTTTCTGTATCTGTGGCCTCCAGTTTTTACCAAAAGTTTCATTCCTTATATACACACATAAAAGAAAACAATACAATTAATTATATCCGCACCATGTATTATTAACAACTGGAATGTGTGATCCAGCCTTACCTCATGGTTTCTCTATGCCTACTGTTAAGCCTCTGCTTCCCAAGTTATTTTAAAGCAAACCCTAGATTTTGTTCATTTGGTGTTTATATTTATTCATCCAGTGATGGATTATTATTCATGTTTGTGCCTCTGCACATACGGATATGATTTCATTCTGTTTGAACTATAAACATAGGACTCTTTCTTTCGTGCATGCCTTTAAGTGGTACAAAAAAATACTTATTTCTATGTACGTTTGTGTTTGTGTGTACATGTATGTGTGTGTGCCGCCAAAGGCCTGAAGAAGGTGCTGGGTTCTCTGGAACTAGGGTATAAGTGACTGTGAGCCACCTGATGTGGTACTGGGAGCTGATCGTCGGTCCCCTGCAAGAACAGTACTCACTCTTTACTGCTATGCTCTCTCCAGCCTTTTAAAAATATTTTTACTTTGTATATTTGAAAGAATATACTGTTCAACTCACATTGACAATTGTCTTTTTTTTACTTTAAAGATCCTATACCAGTGTCTTCTTGTTGCTGTTGAAAATAAACAGAAGTGTTTTTGTTTTTGTTTTTGTTTTTTTTAAAGTACTTAAAAAAATAGTTCTCATTAACTACTTTTAAATGTTATCTTTTGGGGAGGTGTTCTGCAGGCTCACTGTGTGTTAAGTGTAGTGATTTCCATTCATTAATGTTACATGTCTTGGACATTCCCAAAAGATGCCCTGTAGACAGTTACTACTAAAAGAATGAGCAAAGTTTGTTTTGTTTTGAGAGAAGGTTTTACTATGTAGCTCTGGGTGTCCTGGAGTTCACAGAGATCTGTCTGCCCAGCTACATGACATGCAGCCTTGTTACTTAAAGAGACATGGAACCTGAACTGGTGGCTTGTGTCTGTAATCCCGGCACTGGGAAACTAAAACAGAATTGAGAGTTCAAAGCTGGATTGGGCCACATAATTCTAGGTCAGCCCCAACTGCACAGTAAGATCAGTAAGTCTGGACAAAGGGAAAAGCAAAACAGCAATCTTCCCTCCCCAATTTAAAAAAAAAATGTTCGGGGGCTGGTGAGATGGCTCAGCAGGTAAGAGCACCCGACTGCTCTTCCGAAGGTGATAAGTTCAAATCCCAGCAACCACATGGTGGCTCACAACCATCCGTAACGAGATCTGGCTCCCTCTTCTGGAGTGTCTGAAGACAGCTACAGTGTACTCACATATAATAAATAAAATAAATCTTAAAAAAAGAAAAAAAATGTTCATATATATATATATATATATATATATAGAGAGAGAGAGAGAGAGAGAGAGAGAGAGAGAGGGGCCATGTTTAGTCTTTCCAGAAGACTTCATTTTGTCTGCTTTGTCTCTCTTCTGGAGCCCTTTGTGTCTGTGTCCTGATGTGAGTGTGTTCAGTGTCCTTTATCTCTCATTACACAGCGTTATTGGAAATAATTATGAAAAACGGCAGCACCGCTGGAAGTAGCTCGCATTGCCGAAAACCTCCTGGGAGCAGCGACCAGAGCAAGCCCAGCTGTGGGAAGGACGGCACTTCCGGTGCTGGGGAAGGCGGGAAAGTCTATACCAAAGACCAAGTAGAGGGCGTGCTCAGGTAGGTGTGAATGCGAGTGTGCCCGCACCACGATCGTTGACTGTGATCCGACCCACCTGATGTTATAATGCCTAAAATAAAAATGTATTTAAAGCACAGTTTAATAGAGGGAAATGAAGGAGTTACCTGGGTGTCCTGTCCTTCGTATTTTGAAGTCAGCCTGGAGGGAGTTAACTTTCACTCGTTTAAATTAGCTATAAGTCACCGTGAGTTTTTAAAATAATGATCTCAGCTTTGATTCTATGTACTCTATATACTGTAGTATTGAATGAATTGCTTTGTTGTAATAGGTAGTTGAAAATAGGAGAATTTCATATGCGGAAGGCTGAGAGTAAGGGCAGCAATGTTTTCGATTTCCAGATTAAAGATGCTTTTTTCCCTTTCCTTTTCTGCAAGGCTACCTGTGTTCACAGACCCCGCGGTGCCCCTTTTGCGGACTCGCTCAGTGCTTCTCACTGTCGTGGGAGTCTCCCTCTCCATATACGCCTGCGTGAGGCAGAGTCAGTGGAGCTGAGCAGCGAGGAGCTTGGTTTTAGACATACAATACAGCTTTACTTTTTTTTTTTTTTTTTTTTTTTTTAAATAACGAGTTTTCTTGAAAGAAAAATCTTAGGTATGAAGTGCCTCAAAATAGATTGTTTTGTTTCCTGTGGAAAGTTAAAGGACGCGTGCTCCTCCGAGCAACTGAAGTTTGCAGGTGATGGATTCTGAAGATGACCCATCCAGAGTTCTCAGGGAGAGTGGATTGAACTAACACAGGCGCAGCAGAGGTGGCCTTTGTCCCTCCTCCTGTGTGTCTTCTTTTTCTGTCTTTTCCCCAACAATGTTTGTACGACATATACCTCGAGACTCAGAGTCTGTCTAGTAAGGAGAGTGATTTGTCACCGTGTCTTGAATCTAACAGCAATGTATTTGGATCTCATTTCTTTCCTCTCTGTGTGAATGCTGACGCTCGGCTGTATCACTGTGTCTGAATTCACAGCGAGAGAAACAGATTCCCGAGTCAGGATAAAACCATGGAGGAGGGCCTTTGACTGCTGTGATGGTAACAGGCACTTCAAAGGCCTTAAGTGAAGCCGCTGACCTCGTCCATAGCGCCCGGCAAAAGTCGACTTTGGGAAACACTCTAGGGAAACTCAGCCCTAACCCAAGCTGTATTTCCTGTAGGCATCACATTACATTAGGAGAATAGAATACTCTCCATGGATTCCTCCTTCTTCCTTTTTGGATTTATTTACCTTTGCTTTATATGTATGAATGTTTTATGTATGTGCATATGTATATACTACATGCATGCCTGGTCCCTGTGGAGACCAGAAAAGAATGTCTGATCCCCAGGACCAGGAGTCACAGAAGGTTGTGGATGCTTGGAACAGAACCTGGGTCCTCTGCAGGACCCACACTGAGACATCACTCTAGCTGCCCTGCCCCCTGAATTTTTTTTTTAATTACAAACTTAATTGTATATGATTTTTGTGACTACCCCTCTCGCCTTGCAGAATAGAATTACCTATTCGCTTAGAAGTGTCACCAAAAAACAAAACTATAGCTGTTACTTTTTTAAATCTGTATTTCTTCTTCTCTACCCGTGTGTGGGGGCGGGGGAGATAGGGAGAGAATACACATGTGAGAGCACACACAGGAGTGGAACTTAAATAAAGAAATATATTTGTTTCAGCACGGGATTGAGTATGCATGTGTGCATGCCCGTGTGTGTGTGTGTGTGTGTGTGTGTGTGTATGTGTGTGTGTGTGTGTGTGAGTGTGTGTGTGTGTGTGTGAGTGTGTGTGTGTGTGTGTGTGTGTGTGTGTGTGTGTCTTTGCTTTTGTTTTACTCCAGGCCAGGGGGCTTGCCTGTAGTTGGTGGGGGATGGGGATGGCACATCCTGAGAATGAAAGACTGACAGCTAATAAAGCAGCTATGTCATCAGAGTTGGCCAGTGGAGCCCTGAGCAAGCTTCTGTCTGTCCCTTAGATTGGAGGTGACACTGTTGATGAGGTTGAAAGCTGAGGAGAGTAGGAAGACACTTTACGGATAGGATGGAGTGAGTGCAGGTTGAGGGTCCAGCCTTACTTAAGACCCCACTTCCTGATAGATAGATCAACTACTTTAGAAGTATTACATGTATTACAGAGTGAGTGATTTACTATATCTTAAATTCCACATAATATACATTGTATCTGTTTGTATATAATTTAAAATGTACATATAAAATCCCCTTGTGGGATGTTTTATATAATTATGAAACATTCTTTTAAGCAAATCCCTCAGTTATTTGAAATATTTCAGTCAGTCCATTGTATGTAAGTTGCCTCGTTGCATAGTGTGCACATATTCATAGTAGACTTCTTAAATGTGGCCCAGGTGAGGTAGCAGATGAGAGGCCAGAACCTGCATCTTGTCGTTTGGCGTTTTGTTTTATTTAGACTCAGGGGATTTTCCTCAGGAAAGTCCTCTGTCTTGATACAGAAGGCGATTATGCAAACAAGTTGCTCAGTAACAGTTAGGCTCAGTGGGGAGAAGCCACGCAATGATCCTGCATCAGTTGCATAAGTGCAAATTCACAGAAAGACTGAAGAAAACTTGTGTAACTAGCAAACAGGCAGTAGAGCTGCCGAGCTCTGTGTCGTTGACTTGAAAAACATTTAAAAATTGAGGAAAATAAACTTTATTAGAAGTTTTTAACGCATCATTGGAAAAGGGCCATCTTGTATTTAAACTTGAAAGGTCATCGTGGAATCTACCAGGCGATTATAGCTGCATCCGGGACACTCCTGTGCTTTGTCTCATTTGAATTACCAAGGCTGGAGTTTCAGAGACGCTTCAGTCTCTGTCTCTTCCTCTGTCTTTTTGCTTTTGTTTTCTGTTGTTTGTTTGTTTGTTTGTTTGTTTTAGACTAGGTCCTGCTTGGAAGCCAAGACTGAGCCTAAATTCTTTCTCCTGCTCTAGCCTTTCTCAGACTGCGGGATTACAGGTGTGGGAGCCTGGTCATATTAAATATCAGGTCTTTAAATTAAAGGAAGATAAATTACAGTGAAGAGACACATGACCACTGCAGTTCTTATTTACAAGAGCATTTAGTTGGGACTTGCTTACAGTTGTAGAGGGTTAGCCTTCATGGAGGAAGCATGGTAGGTAGCATGCATCAGACATGGTGTTGGAGAGAGAGGTAGCTGAGAATTCTACATTTAGATCTGCAGGCCTCAAGAACAAACCATGGGCCTGACCTAAGCATTGAAAACACAAAGCCCACCCCCAGTAACACACTTCCTCCAATAAGGCCACACCTACTCCAGCAAGGCCATGCCTCCTAATTTCTTATCAAGTAGCTCCATCCCCTAATGGCCAAGTATACAAATATATGAGACTGTGGGGGGACATTCCTATTCAAGTCACCACATGGGGTAAGGAATTTATATGGAACATGACTAGATGTGGATAATTAATTGTCCTGGCTAGTTCATATGGCCAGCTTGACCCAACCATGAAGAGGCAATCTCAATGGATGGTTTGCCCAGATAAGATTGACCTGTGACCATATCTGTGGGGAATTGTCTTCCTTGTTCATTGATATGGGAGAGCCCAGTTGAGGGTTCAGTGATATGGGAGATGGCTAGTTTTATGCCATCTTTTTTTTTTTTTTGGTTTTTTTGAGACAGGGTTTCTCTGTGTAGCCCTGGCTGTCCTGGAACCCACTCTGCAGACCAGGCTGGCCTTGAACTCAGAAATCCACCTGCCTCAGCCTCCTGAGTGCTGGGATTAAAGGTGTGTGCCACCACGCCCGGCTGTTTTATGCCATCTTGACACAAGCTACAGTTATCTAAAAGGAGATAATCTCAACTGAGAAAACACCTCCATAAGATCTATCTGTAGGGCATTTAACAATTTTTTTTTAAATTAGTGATCAATGGAGGAGAGCCCACCATTGGATAGAGCCATCCATGGACTGGTGTCTGTATTCTATAAGAAAGCAGGCTGAGCAAGCCATGGGGAGCAAGCCAGGAAGCAGCATTCCTCCACAGCCTCTGCATCAGCTTCTGTCCCCAGGCTCCTGCCCTGTTTCAATTTCTGCCTTCACTGCCTTTTTTTTTTTTTTTTTTTTTTTTTTTTTGTTTTTTCGAGACAGGATTTCTCTGTGTAGCCCTGGCTGTCCTGGAACTCATTTTGAAGACCAGGCTGGCCTCGAACTCAGAAATGCACCTGCCTCTGCCTCCCAAGTGCTGGGATTAAAGGCGTGTGCCACCATGCCCCTCTCTTCACTGCTTTTGATGTTGAATAACTATTGTATGGATCGGTGAGTGAAATAAACCCTTCCCTCCCCAACTTGCTTTCGGTCATGGTGTTTCTTCACAGCAATCGTAACTAGCACACCAGCCCTCAGGAGGTGGTGCCACCCCTGGGCAGGTGGTCTTGGGTTGCATTATGAAAGTTTGCTGATCATGAGTGAGCCAGGGCGAGTGAGCAGTGTTCCTCCGTGGTATGTGTATGCTTGAGTTCCTGCTTTGAATACCTGCCCAAGTTTTCCCTCAGTAACAGATTCACAGGCAAGCTGAGATGAACAACTTTTGGTCCCAACAGCAGAAAGCAAACTACAGTGACAACCTGCAGCTAGGCCTTATCCCACCCATAGGCTCCTGGACTGCACCTAGCACTTAGATGCTCTGCAGGGCCACCACCCCCACCCCCAACCCCAACCCCCACCCCCAGCACAGTTTCTAAGAAAGGGTCTCCAGAGATTAGGACTTTCATTTAGACTGTGGCCTCAGGGTTTCTGTTGCTGTGATAAAGACCTTGACAAAAAGCATCCTGGGGAGGAAAGGGTTTGTTTCACTTTGCATTTTATAGTCCATCATCATCCAGAGAAGTCGGGACAGGAACCTGGAGGCAGGAGTTAAATCCAAGGCCATGGAGGAATGCTTCTTACTGGCTTGCTCTTCATGGCTTGCTTAGCCTGCTTTCTTGTAGCGCCCAGGCTGCCCAGCCCGAGGGGCAGCACCATGCCCAGTGAGCTTAGTCCTCTCCACCAATCATCAATCAGGAAAATGTACCACAGGCTTGCCCACAGATCAATCATGTAGGGACATTTTCTCACTTGAGGTTCTCTCTTCTAAAACGACTCTAACTTATGTCAAGTTGACATAAAACTAGCCCGCACAATTGACCATTTGTCAACTAAATGTACAAATAATCACTGTTAAATCATAACTTTTCCTATTGTACTCAAGATGTTATTAATATCAATATCACAATATAAAATATATTCCAAACTTTTAAAGTCTTAAATCTTTAAAAAAAAAAAAAAAAAGGTTGAGTTTCAAGCTGGAGAGATGGCTCAGCAGTTAGGGGCACTGACTGCTCTTCAGAGGTCCTGAGTGCAATTCCCAGCAACCACATGGTAGCTCACAACCATGTGTAATGGGAACCAATGCCCTCTTCTGTATGTCTGAAGACAGCTAGAGTATACTCATATATGTAAAATAAATAATTTTTAAAAATTCAGTCTCTTTTAAATATCCACAGTCAGCCGGGCATAGTGGTGAATACCTTTAGTTCTAGCACTCTGGAGACAGATACAAGAAGAGCTCTGCCAGCCTGGTCTGTATAGAGAGTTCCAGGATAGCCGGGACTACATAAATTCTCTCTCAAAATTAAAATAAAGTAAAATATTCAAAGTCTCTCTAAACTACAAACTCTCTGTAAAAGTTTAAATTCTGCCAACTGTGGGCTGTTGTTGTTGTTGTTGTTGTTGTTGTTGTTTTGTGGGGGGGTTTTTTTGTTGTTGGTTTTTTGGGGTGTTTATTTATTAAAAAAAAAAAAAGTTCAGTACTTTGGTTCCTCCAAGAGGAAAGAATTAGGACACAGTCAAAATCAGATCAAAGCAAACCCAAAGTCTACCCAGCAGTGTGGAGTGTCAGACTTCAGGGACTCAGATCTCTTAAGCTCCAAAGAGCTGAGGGATCTTGGCACAGAACATGGAGGGAGTCCCACAGGCTCAGGCTAGCTCCGTGCCCCAGCTGCTGCTGTCCTTGGTCATCACCCCATAGTATTGGCATCTCCCAGAAAACTGTCATTTCTGGCATCTTAGCCTTCTCTGTGTCCTCTCCGTGCATGTAAGGCGCCTTCACTCCAGAAGTGTCTTCTGAGGACCTGTGGTGGACCAAGCACTGTAGTGGCAAATACATTAAATAGTGAAAGAAAAAAATCTTCCTAGGCTCTTTCTTGAATTGGTCTGTGAGGGTTTTTCCTTTCCTGTTTCTCCGTTTCCCCACCCCTCTCCTCCCCTCCCCTCTCTGTCCTCCCCTCCCCTCCTCCCTTGTAGTTTCCCAGTGTCGCTCCCAGTGACCAGCTCTTCTAGTTAGCTTACCAGTAACTTTTTCAAGACACAGACTATGGAACATAACTAAAGCTACAAAGGAAAGGGGTTTTTTTCCTCCTCGGCTGCTGCAGATGAGCACAGAGCCTTGCCCCTACATGCTGTGTGTACTGTCTGCTGTGAGCTCTCCAGCGCTTACCCCCCTTAGCTTTGGGGATGCCAGGTTGTTTGGTTGTAGGTCATCATCAGAATCCTCACTGCTCGCTAAGCCCTTCAGTGTTTCTCTCTATTCCTGGGCTGTTTCCAGCACTCCAAGTCAGTGGGTGAATGTTCTGAAACACAAACTGTATTAACTGACCTCTAGGAATGGATTGATGGAAATCATACACAACAGATAATTTTGAATCCCCATTGTTACTTTCAAATGTTTTATTAACACAGGACCTGCTATCCTTTTTGGAATCACTTGGTTAAGTTCTCAGTAGCCGTGGTGTGGAGTTAGCTTGTTTGGGCTCCAGATCTTAGGCCACTGCAGCTCCTGTGGAGCTCCTGTTCAGCTCCCGTGTGGCGCCCTGGGCAGCCCCTGGGTAGTTCCTGTGTGGCCCTCTGTGCAGCTCCTCTGCAGACCCTGTGCAGCGTCTAGCCCTCTCTCATGCTCAGCTCCCTCTGTGCCGTGCGCTAACAAGTTCTCCCAGTGTTTGCGCTCAGTGGTGACACACTTCTCAGGCCTTTCTCCCACCTCAGTCGCTGTGAGTCACTGCCCTTCATCTGTAGTCACCCCGGGTTTACCTCTGTGGCTCTGATACACTATGCGTGGACATTCTCATGGGTGGAGGAATGGTCTCTCTACCAAAGTGCGAATGGAGCAAACAGCCTGCATCACACCCACAGATAGTCCTTATACCATTCTAACAGGGTGACGTCATGTTCCTTATACTATTCTAACAGAAAGTGACGTCATGTTCCTTATCCCACTCTAACAGAGAGTGACGTCATGCTCCTTATGCCATTCTAAAGGGTGATGCCATGCTCCTGCTTAAAACTAATAGCCTATCATTTTTGTTCACAGCATAAACAAATGTAAAAATTACTACGAAGTCCTCGGAGTTACAAAAGATGCTGGTGATGAAGATTTGAAAAAAGCTTATAGGAAGCTTGCTTTGAAGTTTCATCCAGACAAAAACCACGCCCCCGGAGCCACGGATGCTTTTAAAAGTAACGTAACTTATGACGCGTCATGGCGGTCTTTTCTAGAATGCCCATTACAGTGTTTCAGAATATGAAATCTGCTTTTTTCTTCCAGTACATTTAGAAAGCAGCTTAAGACCAGTCTAAAAAAATCCTTTGAATCTTTAGGACTAGCTTCCATTACCCAGCCGAGCAGATGCAGTAAGGCTGCAAAAGTCTGCAGGCTGGTATTCGCAGTCCGAAGTGCCATCCAGGTACCATGTGTGCCTTCTGGTCTGGTTTGAGGAGATAGGTTGACAGTTTGCATTACTTTGCAGCGTTTGACATATGGCCCAAGTGAACTAAAAGTGACAGCTTGACTGCGGTTTTCCTGGACGTGGCCTAGAGTGGGGATTTCCTAGACAGGCTATTCCAGGGATGTTGGTAGCACTCTTAATATTTCTATGACACTGGTTAGGTTTTATGATGCCAGAGGCCAAACCCAGGGTCATGCGCATGTTAGACAAGCTTCTGGCGCTGAGCTGCATTTCTAGTCCTTGAGTTTATGAACTCAGGTCTTGCTGTGCAACTCAGGCTGGCCAGAGTGAACTTGGCAGTGTTCCTGCCTCTGAGCGCTGACATCACAAGTGCGCACAGCCAGGCAAAGCACAATTCTGCATTCTTTATTTATATCCATTTTTAGCAATGCGTTTACTTTTGCTTCTTCAGAATTGATTTCTTATCTCTTGTCTGTGTTATCTATTTTACTTCCTAATCTTCTCTAAAGCTTTGGTGAATTTAGTAAATATTATGCAAAATAGGAGTGAAAATTAGGTAACTGATTTGATAATTTCCTATTTTATATGTTGTAATGAAAGTTATACAATTGTCTCTTCCCTCCCCTGCTTTGCCGAGGCTTCCTTTAACTTCACCTCTCCAGGGAAGCCAGAGTAGCTTCTCCCTGGCAGATAGAGTTGCTGGCAACAGGACTCCCATGCCTTGAGCATATTACTAATTTTTTTTTTTTCGAGACAGGGTTTCTCTGTGTAGCCCTGGCTGTCCTGGAGCTCACTTTGTAGACCAGGCTGGCCTCGAACTCAGAAATCCACCTGCCTCTGCCTCAGGTGCTGGGATTAAAGGCATGCGCCACCATGCCCGGCTTGAGCATATTACTAAGTAAAAGAACAGTAGCAATCGTTTCATGTTTTATTACAATTTCATTGTAACAATTAATGTGTTGTCCATAGTGAAACACTTAACTTAGTGATTGTTGATTCTTGTGAATTTGATATTCATAGAGCCAGTGTTTGATGTTTTCTGTAACATGCTGGGGTCTAGGAGTAGAACAAAGGAAGTATTATGTTAAAATGTTTCAAAAAAAGAAGACTCAGCGTGGTGGTGCTCGCCTTTAATCCCAGCACTCAGGAGGCAGAGGCAGGGGATTTCTAAATTCGCCAGCCTGGTCTACAGAGTGAGTTCCAAGACAGCCAGGGCTACACAAAGAAACCCTGTCTTGAAAAACAAAACCAACCAAACAAGAAAGACTCCATTAGTTTTTCATAAAAATACCGTTCAAGTTGTTTACAATCCAGCCATTGAGGAACATGTCTACAATCCCAGCTTCCAAGAGGCAGAGCCAGGAGGGTCACAAGTTTGAGGCCAGCCTGGTCTACATAGCAAGTTCCAGGCCAGCAGAGCTATGTACTGTAAAATTCTCTTTTGTTTCCCCATCATAGCCAGAGACAGGGAAAGGCAGGGAGGGGAGGGACGGTACTGTTTACAGAACAGTTATAGTTGTGGAAGGAAGTTGCCAAGGAAAATACATCTGGGAATTAATAATATATTCCAATGAAAGCACTGCCAAAGCTGTTCTTCTGGAAAAGGATAAGTTAACAGTGGCACAGAGAGAGAGAGAGAGAGAGAGGGAGAGAGAGAGAGAGAGAGAGAGAGAGAGAGAGAGAGAATAAGTTAACAGCCGCACAGAGAGAGGGTAGGGAACCTGGAGTGAGGAAGGTGGCTCAGCAGGTGAAGGCTCTGGCCACCAAGCCTGGCAACCTGAGTGTGAGGCTCAGGACTCATGTGGTGGAAGGAAACAACTGATTCCTACAGGTTACACACACACACACACACAAACACACACACACACACACACACACACACACAAATGAAATAAAAAGTTAAAAAAGAAATTATGGGAAACAGTGTTCTCACAGTTCAACATGAGTTTAATTTAAACCTTTTCCCTTTGTCTCATGAGCCTCCCAGACTCTGATGGTTGGCTCCAGCTCCATGATGACATAGGAGGCCCTGGTTAAAATCAGTCATGCACCAGAAAGACACAGTATAGGATGTCTACAGGAGGGGCATAAGAGAGACTGGAGAGTGTCAGCGCTTGGAATACATTATCCATGTGTGTATAATGATCAGGATAGATTGAATAAAATTATAACAGATCTTGGCGGTGGGTGATCCAGATAACGTTGGCAATAGTAATTCTCCCTGGACTGGAGGGATGGCGCTGAGGGAAGAGCACACGATGTTCTTCCAGAGGACCCACCTGTCGCCCTCTAATGGCCTCCACAGGCACTGCACCCATGTGCTGCAAGCATCCAGGCAAACTCTTCCTATACATAAAAGTAAATATTAGTAGGCCAGGCCGTGGTGGTATACATCTTTCATCTCAGCACTCAGGAAGCAGAGGCAGGCAGCTCTCCGAGTTTGAGAAATTCCAGGACAGTCAGGGCTACACAGAAAAACCCTTGAAAAACAAAAACACAAAACAAAAGGTACATAGTAGTAATTCTTCCTAATATTAAGAATGTTAGGCTTGGCTACCAGGTGTGGTTCTGCACGCCTGTAATCCCAGCACTTGGGAGGTAGAAGCAAGGAATCATGAATTCTAAGTCTCCTTGGCTATATAGTAAGTTCAAGGCTAGTCAGAGTTATATGAGACTGTTTCAAAACTAATAAACAAACAGGGCGTGGAGAAATGGCTTCGCAGTTAAGAGCACTGGCTGTTCTTCCAGAAGATACAGGTTCAAGTCCCAGAACCCACATGATGGCTTATAAGCAGCTATAACATCAGTCCTATGATATCTGATGCCATCTTCTGACTTCTCTGGGCACCAGCCATGCACAAGGTGCACAGATACATGCAGACAAAATACTTATACACATAAAATAAAAGTAACTTAAAAACAAAAAAATAATGTTAGGCTGGCTGAACTTGTTCTGTAGCTGGGTGCCTCAAAACAAAAAACAAAAATTCAAAAGCCTCAAAGAATGTTAAACTAATTTCTCCCATTGTGCATCACGGTCATGTGAGCTTTGTTGCTCTTATGAAAACACAAAGAATATAGGTGTCTGTACCACAGCATTACTGTTCTCTTTTGAAGCAGCAAGCAGCACAGATGTCTCATACTAAGACAGCCAGCCGGTCTGTGGGGTCTCACAATGATGGTTGTGAAGGCTGGGGGTCATAATTAGGGTTTAATGTTCTGCTTTGTAAGGGAGAAATACTCCTTACTGATCAGCATACTGGGAGATGATAATCTCTAGGGGAGAGGCTCACACAGTCGGTATGCAGGTGGTTATCTATAAATCAGAATGCCACTTTAATTAGTCCCAAAGGAGATCAGAATTAGGAGTTGGCTCAGGAGCCAGTTTTCACCCACTAGAAACTGGACAGAAACCCCAGCCTGTAACCCACAGCTTTTCAGTGAGCAAATGTAGTTAGGCACCCTGCAGCCAGTGTGGTCACACAAGAGGCAGGCTTCATTTGTCGTGTGCTTCCTGAGTATTCGACATATTCTCAGCCAGTCTTCTGCTTGGAGACACCAAGCTGTTTTTCCCTAATCAGAGACAATGTTTTGATGTTTTTTTCTTCTCCTTCTCCTTCTCCTTCTCCTCCTCCTCCTCCTCCTCCTCCTCCTCCTCCTCCTCCTCCTCCTCCTCCTTCTTCTTCTCCTCTTTCTCCTCCTCCTCTTCCTCCTCTTCCTCCTCTTCCTCCTCTTCCTCCCCTTCTTCTTCTTTTCTTCTTCTTCTTTTTAAAAAATATTTATTTATTTATATGTGTGTCTTTGGACATACATGCCTGCACACGTGCTGACGTGTGTACACACATACATGCCTGCACACTTGCTGACGTGTGTACACACATACATGCCTGCACACGTGCTGACGTGTGTACACACAGACGTGAGGACAGTCTGCAGCAGATTCCCTCCTCCCAAGCGGGTCCTGGGACGTGACCTCAGGTCATCAGCTTGTGGCAGATGCCTTTAGCTGCTGGGCCATCTCGCCGCTGGTCCCCCCCTTTGGTTCTTTATATGGAAAATAGGATAGATAAGAGTTTGATCACACTGAAATGTTATTTTATAGAAAGTGGAAGTGCAGGTTATTTTTCTATTCTATTTTATTTTCCTCAAGAATAGAAAAATAACCATAATTAGATTAAGGACTCAAGTTAAATGCTATGTTCGTGTTTCTATAAAGAAAACAAGTGTTCCTTGGATAGTAAACCAAACCTGGCTGGGTTGTCTTTATCAGGAAACTTGTTGTTAAGTTTACTAAAGCAAAGAAATATGTACTATGCAGAATGATTTTTTTTTGGGGGGGGGGGGGTTCAAGACAGGGTTTTTCTGTGTAGCCCTGGCTGGCCTTGAACTCTGTAGACCAGGCTGGCCTTGAACTCAGAAATCCACCTGCCTCTGCCTCCCAAGTGCTGGGATTAAAGGCATGCGCCACCACTGCCCACCCAGAATGATTTTTACAACACACCTATACGTGTTTTCCACACCATTCTGGTGACATGCATTCTGTCTCTTCTCTCTGACATAAACACCATTATCCTGGTACTGGCTATAGCTCAGTGGTCCTGCCTCTCATTCACTCGTTCACAAAGTCTTTAATTCATTACCCACCATCACCATCAAACAAGCAAAAAAACAGAAAAAACAAAAACCAAAAAAAAAAAACCAAGAGCAAGCCACCAAACTAGGACACAACTTCAAAAGTTGGAGATTGTTTCAGTCCACTGTTCCGTTGTCAGCATTCACATGGACATCCTAGCAGAGGGCACAGGGTAGCCGTGTGTTTTATAAATAATTGTGGATCCTGCGCCAAGGCCTGGGCTAGGTTTGTAGTTTAATATTAACAGTGTAGACCCAAGGACATGTCTCACAGAACAAAGATGTTACCTCTACCTTTGGGCTTTTTCTTATCTAAGTGAAGGGATTTGAGATTCCCTCAACCTCAAAGAAAGGCATGCTTCGCCCAAAACATTCGCACGGTAGCAAATCCCAATGTCTGCCGTTCGCACTGTAGCGAAGCCCAGTGTCTGATGTTCCCACTGTAGTGAAGCCCAGTGTCTGCTGTTCCCACTGTAGCGAAGCCCAGTGTCTGCCGTTCCCACTGTAGGGAAGCCCAGTGTCTGCCGTTCCCACTGTAGGGAAGCCCAGTGTCTGCCGTTCCCACTGTAGTGAATCCCAGTGTCTGTCAAGTGTTTTGTAGCTTTTCATTCCTGTGGGTTTTCTCTTTCTCTTTTTCTTTTTGATGTTTGTTTAAATTCTTGTAAGTGCAGAGGGTAGGACACACCTGTAACGTCAGCACTTGGGTGACAGAGGCAGGAGGAGAAGGAGCTCTGGAGATAAACAGCCATTTTTACCTGGAGATAAACAGCCATTCTCTTGCAAAGGTGTATTATTTACTGTCACTCCAGCTCTACCAAATACTTGGCACGCATAACTGAAGGGGATGCAGGGTTTATTTTGGTGTATGGTTTGAGAAGTGTAAGTGTCGGTCTGTCCTGAAGTGTAAGTGTTGGTCTGTCCTGAAGTGTACGTGTCAGTCTGTCCTGAGGGAAAGGGCATCCATGCAGGCAAGGCTGTTCACAGGATGGTAGGTGGGAAGCACCAGAGAGAGATACAGAAGGAAGCTGGGGAAGATACAGCACCAAGGACATGGCTCCTGTGACCTCCTTCCTCCGGTTAGACCTCACCTCCTACCTTTCAGCACCTACCAATAATGTCTTCACGCAACTCCATCAGAGATAACCATGTATTCAGTCGGAGCACTCATGGAATTGTGGAAGCTCATCACGGATGCTGGCTGTGCTTTGCCACTTGCCTAGACAGCTTTCATTTCATCATGCTGGCAGTTTAGACTTAGCAGCCCAGGCAATGGGAGGAGGCAAAAGGACCTTAGCACCTTACCACCATCCCAATGTAACAAGGCTGCAGCCTCCCAGAGTCACAAAAACACAGACTGAAGCAATGAGGCGCCCCTTCTCCTAGCCAGGAGACAACTGTAGTCCTATCATGAGTCTGGAGACCCCATCTCTTCCCAGCACTGGTGGGGAGCTCCCCACTCCCACCTCACTTGGTGGTGTCAGAGTCTTAGGGGGGAAGGAACCCGGATGTCTGTTTCTGCAAGGAAGTGGTGAGACAGTGTGTCCCCTACTGCACTGGAATGGAGGGACAGTGTCCCCTACTGTGCTGGAATGGAGGGACAGTGTCCCCACTGCGCTGGAATGGAGGGACAGTGTCCCCCACTGCACTGGAATGGAGGGACAGTGTCCCTCACTGCACCGGAATGGAGGGACAGTGTCCCCCACTGCACTGGAATGGTGGGACAGTGTCCCTCACTGCACCGGAATGGTAGGACAGTGTCCCCTACTGCACTGGGATGGGGGGACAGTGTCCCCTCCCTCTGCACTGAAATGGAGGGACAGTGTCCCCCACTGCACTGGAATGGTAGGACCGTGTCCCCCACTGCACTGGAATGGAGGGACCGTGTCCCCCACTGGAATGGAGGGACAGTGTCCCCCACTGCACTGGAATGGAGGAGAAAAAGACATTAGAGCACAGCATTTAAGATGCAGAGCCTCACAGCAGACTAAATAACCAAATTGCAATTGAAAATCTCTTATCATTCCAAGAACCAGGGCCCTACATGGTTAAAACTCAGTCTGTTAGATACCCTCATGGAGAAGACAGACAAGGCAGAGTTGTGGAGCAGAGATGTTACTATATCTATGATACAGGTGTCCTGAAGAACAAACGCGTATGTGCCAAAAGCAAATAAGATCACCAAAGAAATACAGAGTCTGAGCAAAGGAGTAAAGAAGAGAGTAGAAATTCATCATCAAAAGTAAAGATCTGAAATTCCTGCTAATGTACGAACAGAAGAAAGGGCAGACGGAGCGAGGACCTGATGAACAGGAATCATTGCACTTCCCATTCAAACAGCCAAGAGAATCACAGAGCAGAAGCAGCAGCCCTTGTAGAACATGAAGCTGTAACACTTGAAGATCCCACACGCAGGTCAGCTGTGCTCTGAGAGCAGGAAGGAAGACAGAGCTGGAAATCTCTAGAATAATTAGAGTTTGGAGACGTCTCAAACTTGATAGATAAATAAATAAATAGGCAAGCAGGCTTTTAGATATGAGAAATTGGATGAGCCCCAAGCAGTTAAACCAAAAGAAATCTATAATGAGAGACATCTCAGTCTACCTTCTGGAAATTAAAGACACATACAGTAATTAATAACATAAAAAATAAAATAAAACCTTAAGGCGAGAAAGCAGATGGAGGTCTCTCATGCTCAGCTTAGTCCTCTGTGTCCAGTCACTGTTAAGGTGAGGTGTCGGGGATGGTGAGTGATTACCAGGTTTGCAACAGTCGTGGCTGTCTGTTAACACACACAGGCAGACATCCCAAGGAACCGGTAGAAACTCTAGTAATGTCATTCCATAGGTTACAAAATACAATACCAAGGTTAATCTCTGGACTTTACACACATACAAACACAGATGCATGTACACACACACATACATCCATACACGAACATGCACATGTGTGCTACACAACACCAAACACACACAAATAAGTGACATTTGACTGAAGATGATTGCACGTGACAAAGAAGTCCTTGAAAGGATTTCAGCATCGTTAGCCATTAGAGAAATGCAGATATCAGTGTGCTGTGCACCTATCATAATGGCCAACATAGAAGGTAGCAGTGGCTCCTGTTCAAGCAGCTCTGGGCACAGAAAATGGATTATTCATGTATTGTTAAGGAGAAGTAAAATGAGAGTCATTTTGCAGAACAGCTTTGGAAGTTGATCAAAAAACTACTTCTGAGCTACCATACAATTGAGCAGTGTACCCTGGCATCTGTCCCAGAGAAAGGAACATTTGCATTTATACATAAACCTGTGGGAAAGGCATAGATAGAGCTTTACTGTGATAGCCCTAAACTAGAAAGAGCCCAGCTGTCATTCAGGGGACGAGCAATTAAACCAACAGTATGGTGTCCATGTGTGGAATACTGTAAAGTAATAAGAATGAGCAAACTTCTGACAGGTAACTAGCCAGATCAGTCTGGGTACTGTGCTCATGGAAAACAGCCAGGAGTTTCTCTTACATGAAATAATCCTATTTTTGTATTGTGCTATTTATACAATATTGCTTTGTTATTTTTATTTGTGCGACAGAGTCTCATCATGTAACCTAGGCTGACTTTGAACTCAGGTCCTGCCTCAGCTTCTTCTGTTCTGAGATTATAGACATGCACCTTTCCCACTCCGGGCTTTCAGCATCCTGGACATGGTAACATTTGAGAAGTGGCCAGTAGCTTAGTGATCACCAGGGATTGAAGAGAGGTATGGTTGGAGTTGGATGCGGTTGTAAAAGAAGACCCCTTAGGACCAGCAAGATGGTTCAGTTAGTATAAAGGGGCTTGCCGTGCAAACCCAGTAACCGGCATTCATTCCCAGGACCCACAGAAAGGTGGTAAGAAAGAACCAAGTCGACCAGGTTATAGCCACAGTCTGTGTGCCCACAACACACATCATGCACACACAAAGTAAAGAATTGGAGTACTTAAGAAGCTATAGAATGTTCTATGCTCTATTGACTGTCAATGTCAGTTCTCCATTTGTGATTTTTTGCTATAATGGATAAGATATTATTACTAGGGGAAATTAGATGAAAAGTACAGAGGATATTTATATTTTAAAATGTACTTGAATCTATAATACCACAAAGTAAAATATTTAAAGCAAAATGAATTGAAAGGTCTTTTATGTACAATAAATGACAGTGAGATAGAAATGTGCTTTGCAATGTTTTGAACACCAAAATAAAATTTGTATTTAATCTTCTATCTAACAAGGAGCTGTAATCATTCCTAATTGCGTATGTGCACACAATGAGCTAATAGTTCAAGGCTAGCCTGGGCTATATACAGAGACCCCCACTAAAAGCAAAACACAACAGCAACAACATGTAAGATCCGATGCGCACCGCAGGAGAGGCATGGGCAGTCCCTGCTCTCTCCTGGGGCTTTCTGACTTAGGGAAAATACGCTGTTGAGAAATGAAGAGGGAGGTAGTATCCCAAAAGAAAGGGAGATGGAGTGGAGATGTCTTGGAGTAGTACATATCTATATTATGCTCAGTACTTGGCAGCAAACAACTCACTTAGCAAGTGAGTCTTGGGATCCTCATGTGAAGTCCAAAATATTAATAAGTAAAGTACAGAAATTGTAATTTCTCCATACATGGTAGAGAACCCTGTGGTTAGGGTGGCTTTGAACCTTTTTTTTTTTTGTCCTTTTTTTCCCCCATTCTTTTTTAAAGACAGGGTCTCTTTCTGTGGTTCAGCAGGCTGTCCTGTAACTCACAGTGGGACCCAGGCTCCTTCACGCCTCAGTCTCTGAGTGCCACCACGCCAGGCTTTCTCTGTTGTTAATGATCACGTGTGGTGCTACAGAATGTACATATAATACTTACAAGAAATCACTACTGGTTTTTGTTTTTTTTATTCTTACTGTTTTATGAATTTTTTTCAATTGGTTTCAGTATTTAAGTTGGCACTGTTGCAAGCGGGGCAAGGTTTCCACAGACTAAAGACTTTGTCTCTGACGTTGTTTTATCTGTTGCTTCTTTAGAGATTGGAAACGCTTACGCCGTTCTAAGCAATCCCGAGAAACGGAAACAGTACGACCTCACAGGCAGTGAAGAGCAAGCCTGTAACCACCAGAACAACGGCAGGTTCAATTTCCACCGGGGCTGTGAGGCCGACATAACTCCCGAGGACCTGTTCAATATCTTCTTTGGTGGTGGATTTCCTTCAGGTACTCGTTACCTGACTGGTAACAAAACATCTGGACTGTTTTGATTTGAGACAGAGTTTCACTCTAGCGTGGAACACACATGTAACCCAGGCTAGTCTCTAACTTACAGCAACTCTCTTGCCTCAGTCTCTCAAGTATTGGGGTTACAGCCTTGAGCGTGCGGATCTCCCTGCATTTTCTGCAGTGCTGGCTTTCTATCAGAGGAGGGAGAATGTTGGGGGCTGTCACTGTTATTAAGCCTGCCTCTTTCCTAGAGAGTACTTTAATGAAAAAGGAGTTAATGAGTGCAGATACCTTGTTTTATTAAAAACTGAAGAAAAGGAATATAGACAGGAAATCCTGAAGCAGTGTGTCATAATCGTTACAATTAGAGGACGAATCTGGTACCTGGGAGGGTGACTGACATTAGTTCTCTGGATGACATTATAGACTGTGAATGCCAGTGTATGTAAATGTCTTTATCCATATCTTCATTGAAATAGTAGACAGTTTGATTGACACATAAACCTTTTAGGTATCTTTTTATTGTGTTGTAGTAGGAATAACCACTCGAACAAGACCGTCAGGGAGTGTAGTTTTCCACTAAATAAGTAGATCTTACAGCGATAGAGTAAGTAACATAAACTCTCTTTTTTACTTACTGTGCACTGTTTCTGTGGAAATGAATTTAAGAATGGTGTCTTGAAGCTCTAAGCTGTTCATGGCATTGACTTAAGGTGCTCATTCAAAATGAGAATTTGACCTGATGACTCTTAACATCATTGAGAAAGGGTTGTCATTGATAGGACATTTTGCAACACATCCTCGAGTTGTAAAAATACAAATGAATGATCAAAACCGTAACCTGTGTTTTAACAAATTGAGACATATTACCTCTAAGAAAAGTTACTAAACAAGTAATTTTGACTGAAAATATGTTAGGAACAGTCAGAAATCTTTGAAGCAATACTTTTCTTCTTCATAGTTAATTAATAGCCATTTCTGGTTCTTCACCCCATTTGAAAAGAGCTTGAATGTCCATCTGTGAACCACTTTGATACATTAGCATTTTAAAAACATTAATTATAATGTTGTCTTTGGATTTCTAGATGGGTTTGATTCATTTAAGTTCAGTAATCAGAATTTTCAGAATAAAGACCAAAGGTTTGTAGAAACAATCACCAACAATGATGATTTTCTGTGTGTCGTGTTACTGAGGAATTCTTTCCCACGTTTTCACAAAGGAGTTTAGAAAGCAGGGCCTGGTGGCCCGTGACTGTTTTCGGTGGAGGCAAGAAGATCACACAGTAAACATTCAGTATTCAAAACAAATATCTATTATTTTAGTAACTTCCAAGAAGGGTAGACATAGTGGCGTGTGCTTTGAATCACAACAAAGAAAGCAGAGAAACAGTGAAAGCCATTTTTTCGCCATTGACAGTTGCTTCCTAACTCCACCTTGTGTTTAATTTCCCAGGTAGTGTACATTCGTTTTCAAATGGCCGGGCCACTTACAGCCATCAACATCAGCACCGACACAGTGGGCATGAAAGAGAAGAAGAAAGAGCAGATGTATGTTTACAAAGTGATTATAAATCTCATAATGACAAATTCCAGTTCAGGAAAGCAATTAGAATTGACTAAAAATAGGGCAAGTTGTTTTAGGAAAAAAAATAACTCTTCTCTTAGCAAGTGTTCAAAAGAGAATCAGAAATCCTGTGAGAATAATGTAGGCGCAGGAGTGGAGGTCACCGAACGGGTGACGGCAGCATTGCCGTCCTTCCGGTTTGCTATTGCGTAATTCTGACAAAGGTAGATCTGTATTTGCATGTTCTGAAGGTGGCTTCTTTTTATTGATCATAAAAGATTTAGAAACGATACTGAAAAACCTCAGTTAGAAGTCTGTTAGCCTTTGCTCGGTTCTAAGGCAGCTATACGCAATTGCCTGTGATGATTAAGCTTCCTGTGTAGAAAGCTGAATAGAAAGGACACTAGACTAGTTATGAGGGGACCCGAGGCTGCTCCACCCTGTGCCCAGCCCTGTCACACACCCAGTTGTCTGTGTGTGTGTGTGTGTGTGTGTGTGTGTGTGTGTGTGTGTGTGTGACAGGAGGGGGCTTCCATATCTCTAAAACACTAGTAAGATGGTATCGTCCTTTTCAAGCCCTGAGGATCTTGTACTTTAGGGATCATAGCAGGAGGTTGGTTTTATCCAGCAGGTTTGAAAGCTCTTCCCTCTATGGCCATGGGTATCCTTAGTACCTGTCAGAGTATGTGGTGACCACTGGATTGTGACGGTCTGACACCACGCGCTGCTCTCTGGTCTCTTCACAGGGAGGCTTCTCTGTCTTCATCCAGCTCATGCCCATCATTGTGTTGATCCTTGTGTCCTTGTTAAGCCAGCTGATGGTCTCGAATCCTCCGTATTCCTTATACCCCAGATCGTAAGTAGCTAAGCAAGATTTGACAGCGTTTCACTGTCGCTGGTTCTTTTTCTTTCCTTTGAAGGGTCCTCTGATGCTTTTAAGTGCCTACTCTTTTCCAGGAAAACCTCTAATTTAAAAAAATAGTTAACATTAGTGATACATTTCTAACATTCTTGGTGGTATACATATCTGTCCCACTGTGGATAAGGACAGAAGTGCCATGTTTGAATTTGAATTTAATATAGTACTTAATACACTGACATGAAAGACAAGAAGGAAGAGAAAAAAGAATTGGTCTTGTACAAGTGTCATTAAGTGGGAAACAATTTAAGTGAACAGGAGATAAAGGAAACTTAACTAAAAAAAATTGTATGCTCTGTAAAAAGTGCTTTGAGGGCTAGTGAGATAGCTCAGCAGGTAAGGGCACTGACTGCTCTTCTGAAGGTACTGAGTTCAAATCCCAGTAACCATATGGTGGCTCACAACCACCCATAATGAGATCTGACACCCTCTTCTGGTGTGTCTGAAGTCAGCTACAGTGAACTTATGTATAATAATAAATAAATCTTTTTTTTTAAGTGCTCTGACACAGTTTCTGAGAATGTAACTAATACTGATGTTAACTAATACTAATGTTAACTAATGCTGATGTTAACTTTAAATTACTTTTATTTTTGCTCCTTGATTTGCATAGTAGGATATAGTCATAATTAAAAGAATAATCCTCCATCTCTTTTGCAGTGGATCAGGACAAACTATTAAAATGCAGACAGAAAACTTGGGTGTTGTTTATTACGTCAGTAAGGACTTTAAAAGCGAATATAAAGGAACACTATTACAAAAAGTAGAAAAGAGTGTGGAAGAGGATTACGTGACTAATATTCGAAATAACTGCTGGAAAGAAAGACAGCAGAGTAAGTCCATCACATGTTTTTGATATCTTAGAAAATCGTTAGAGTCTTTGGAATTATTATTGTGGATTTTCTAACCTAAGGAGTGCTCCGAAATGACGTGGTTTGTAATTGGGATTCAGAACATGAATAAGTCAACCCCATGCCCGAGGCCTCGCTCATCCATGTTTTCAATCAGCCACTAATCAAACTGTGCGGGAAAAGCCTGCGTGCTGGTGTTCTTGCTGTCACTGCTGTCTGATCCTTCCACTGTAACAACCAGCTGCAAGACACCCCCACCTTAGGCAAGGTATAGGTTATTTGCAAACATCCTTCTATCTTAGTGTCTGGAGATCCTGGGAGCAATCTAACATGTCTATCGAGGATTGAGTGTAGTGATTTTTATCCATGTGGCAAATACAGTAATTGGCATAATGTAAGAACTTACTGAGTGGCTCTTGTCTTACGGTGTCTAATAAACATGGTGCTTCATCCAGTCTCGCATTACCCAGAAGACCAAGTTACTTCTCTCTAAACTAGATACCTCATCATCACCGCAGAAGGCTCAGTAAGCATTTAACATGGTGGCTTGGATCAGTCAGTGATAGAAAGCATTTAACATGGTGGCTTGGACCAGTCAGTGATAGAAAGCATTTAACATGGTGGCTTGGACCAGTCAGTGATAGAAAGCATTTAACATGGTGGCTTGGACCAGTCAGTGATAGAAAGCATTTAACATGGTGGCTTGGACCAGTCAGTGATAGAAAGCATTTAACATGGTGGCTTGGACCAGTCAGTGATAGAAAGCATTTAACATGGTGGCTTGGATCAGTCAGTGGTAGAAGGTTATTTTGTCATGCGAGTGTTGATGCACCCAGTGCTGTGCAGATCTTGCTGATCACAGCTACAGTGGAAAGGTTCATGGCAGCAGCAGTGTCATCATGCAGGGTGGATGTTGTCCTGCACCCTCCAGCCCGTCCAACTCTTCCTTCTGCCCATGCTACCTGAGCTATGGAGGGACGATAGCGACGTCCCGTTTAGGACTGCGCCTTCCGCAGTCACTTATGCTCATTATTTTGACAGTTTATAAGTCTGCAGTCTTAATCCCAGCACTTGGGAGGCAGAGGCAGGTGGATTTCTGAGTTCGAGGCCAGCCTGGTCTACAACGTGAGTTCCAGGAAAGCCAGAGCTATACAGAGAAACCCTGTCTTGAAACACCCCTCTCCCCACCACCAAAAAATAGTCTGCAGTCATCATCACCCATTTCAAAGATGACAGCATGTTAATCATGGGATGTAAACAAGTATTTAAAGGCAAGTTCATTGTGTCCATTTAGTAAAACAACAGAGTACTTTCTCCAATCAGGCCCGTGGCCTTTAGCCATAGGTTTTTGTCCAGGTTTACAGTACCAGATGTGAATCCTTTCCTGTCCAGTGGTCCTCAACTCTGACCAGAACATAGTTATTGACCCCATAACAGCTACAGCATTTATTTCATGATGGGCATATACTATCTAAAAGACTCCACAGCTGAATTCACTGTTCCTGGTAATTCTTTGTCAGCCTGAATAGCTCCTTTTGGTACCATGGAAGCTATCTGGGAAGAGCCGGCTTCTAGCTCAGTTAGTCTGATTTTCCTGTGACCAAGCATGTAATATGTTTAGCCATAAGGCTTATCACCTAGTTCTAGCAGGCAGAATTATGGTTATTTCTTCAAGTTGTGCGTGTGTGTGTGTGGGGGGGGTATTTGCATTTTTGTGTGTCGGGTATACATACATTCCAAATTTTTACCATGTGTGAAAGCACACACAATCCTGGCACTTGGGGTGCTGGTGCACAAGGACCACAAGTGCGAGGGCAGCCTGGGCTATTTAATGAAGCCCATTTCGAGAAGAAGAAGGTGGAGGAAGAGAGGGAGGAGGAACAAGTTTTAATTTGAGTTCTTAACTGTTGCAATTATCACAAAACCACAATAAACACAGCCATTGGCAGCCTTGCTTCTTGATGACAGCTTAGAAAAGCCCCAGAGGGTATTCCAGAGCAGCCCCTTAAGCCCCTTGGCTCAGGAAGGGTTCTGGGAGGGGTAGCAGGCCTCTAGCCTTATTTCCTTTTGATGTTGATTCTGTGTGCTAAGTTCAAAGTAAAGTTATATAAAGAAAAAGACAAACAGGTGTGATGGCTCATGCCTTTAGTCATAGCACTCAGAGGCAAAGGTGGGAGGATCTCTGAGTTCAAGGCCAGCCTGGTCTTCATAGTGAGTTTCAGGACAGCCAGAACTATGTAGAAACCCTGTCCCAAAGAGAAATTCTTAAATAAAAGAAAAACTTCGAGTGAAATAGTTTATAGGAATTGTACTTGATTCCTTTCATTTTTCAAAATCAGTTAAGAGAATTATATGTGTATATCTTAAAGTATTATTTAAATTTAAGCAACTAAGGTGATATACATAATTATTAACTAGCAACCATTTGACATACAGAAACAGATATGCAGTATGCAGCCAAAGTGTACCGTGATGAGCGGCTGCGGAGGAAGGCGGATGCCCTGAGCATGGACAACTGCAAGGAGCTGGAGCGGCTGACCAGTCTCTACAAGGGGGGATAAGCTGGGTCCCGCCTGCTCCTCTCTGTGTACTCTGTCTTTTCTGTAAATTTCATGTCGCCATGAAGCTGAAGAAGATTTGATTAAAGACTAAGCTGAGTAGTTGATTCCTGAAATCTTGGACTGTTAATGGCCTACTGGCTCATTCCAATAGTAAGAACTGAAAACGAATTATTTTAGTATGCTTCTGCAATTACTTTAACTTTAACATCTTATATGATTCCTTACAAAGTCTGGAGAGGATTATCACACCTGTAGCAGTTGCCAGTTTTTTGATTCTCCATTGTTCCTTTGCCATGTAAATATTTTTAGGATGATTTTGTACACATATGAGCGCTTGCCTTTTATTTAAATTATTTTAGTGTTTAGCTCCATGAGACACTTGGTTCAGGCTGATGGAATGGACACAGTCACGTTTCCCATTAGGTGTTTGCGTGTGTGGAGTTTAAACAATGAACATTTTTCAAAAAGAAAAAAACAAAACTTTATGGAAGATCTTATATCAGTGTAGAAGGAATTGACATTTTTAATATTGTTCTTATATTCCAGAATATGTAATGACATAAATGAACTGGTGTTTACTCTCAGTATGCTCTTTAGTTTTATGAATTGCTAAGCCATACATAGGAATGAAATACTATAAGATAGATTTTAAAGAAAACATGATGATAAATATTATGCTAAGTGAGTTTTCAATGGTAAGTTGCAATGATGCCATTCACAATCTCAGTAATTAAAAGTTAAGCCCCAAATGTTCATTTATGTGTCTTTCAAGGCTACTGAAACTTATGAAACAAAAGATGAACTTTCTTCCTATGGAAATTCAGTTTCATGGAGATAACTGAAGCAGGACCCCAAAGCAAATGGATTCGTCTACAAATAAGTAATAAGAACAAAATGACCACTAACACCCGGCTTTGTGCCTTTCTGACTGCTAGAGTAGTGATTGCCAGCAAGCCATCAGAGCATGCTGCGCTCCACCAACCAGGCCACTCATCAGGTCTTTGAATAAGCTCCTTGTAGTGAAATCTGTCATGTAAAGTGGGAAAATACAGCGGGGACTTGAGGCTTTGCTGCTCATTGAGTTTGATGTGACTTCTGTCTTGTATGTTTAATGGTAATATTGGCTTAAGGGTTTTGCTTCCTACAGTTAAAGAATTACAAACATGTTTTTGGTATTTTTTTTCATATCTCCTGCCCCCAACTGCTTGCTTAAAAACAAGAATGTTAGGCAGAGTGGCTCTGTGCCTTTGCTTAAGGATTTCTCCCTAAATATTATTGATTTATGCCGTCTGTTGAACTCAAGCGGTCTCTTGTGTTCTGCCATCGGATTCTTCAAAAAAAAACCTGAATATAATAGTGGGTTGAATTACACACATTGTCCTCGGAGTCTGGAGGACCCAACCATCCTTCTAGAAACATGACCTTTAGAAGTAGGAGAGCTACAAAGAACATAAAAGTCCATTTTAAGTTTTCATATAATACATCATGTGAAACTATTAAAATGCTATATATCTACTCGTCTTTAGGAAAAACCTTTCCCTGACAATTTACATATTTTTGTTACTCCCCAAAGTAGAATCTTGAGAGGAATAACTCCAAAGGACCACGTTCCACAGCAGGGACTTCCTTACTCTCCACCGAGTCTGTCAGTTTTGGCTGCCTCTAGCACAGGTTCTGTTTCGTGCTCTCCCAAGGATGGAGGGCCCGATGTAAAATCATTGCCCTTTGCTTAGAATAAACCTGCGGCTGAGTTTCACATTAGCGTCACGTTCACAGGTCCAGGGCACTCCCGCCCTCATTCTCAGAGCTTTCCGATCGGTTGTGCTTCCTTCAGCAAACTTCCTGTCTAACTGTTAGCCTGAATCAGTGCTGTTTAGTCCATGTGAATGATTTTCCTAAGGTTGTGTGCCTCTGAACACAGCTCGTTGTGGTTTTCAGCTGTCATTAGAATCTCCTTCCTCAGCTGTCATTTCACTGTCCACGTTGCAGAGTTCTGAATCCCATCGAGCCAGTGTTCTTTTTTTGATTTGTTTGCATGATTGTCACCTGCTGATCATGTTCCCTGGTACAAGATGACGAGGCTTGGAGCTTCTCCTGGTATCCTCTGGTCCTCCAGGACACGGACATGCTGCTTCTATGGTGGTTTTAGTTTGTGCTCATGGTATCTTTGTCAGGGTCTCGCTATGTAGCTCTGGCTGGCTCCAACTCTCCATGGAGACCTGGCTGGCCTGGATCTCACAGGGATTGACTTGCCCTCCATCCCCGCCCCCACTCATGCTGGGTTTAATGGCATGTGCTCCCACACCTGGCAATACTATTTTCATTCATAGGAACACATAACTTTCTATTTGCCATTCAGAACATGGATCTCATGTTTAACATATCTATTGAAATACCTATTTCGAATTCTCTAGTTTTTAAGGCTCTGTGGCAACTAAATTCTCAAGTTTCTTGCTCACCTAAGTCCTTTGCTCCTCTTTGAAGAGCTTCTCAAGTCCAGTGCACTTCATTTAGGTCTTGGTTTTTCTACTGTAGGTCTAGAGAATGCTGCTTTGTACACACCGCTTCAACTCGGCAACTTTCCATGGTGTCGCTTCATCCGCGGCCGGGTTTGCCGGGATCCTCTCCGCTGGCTCAGCTTCTCCTCCAGGATCCTCTCCGCTGGCTTAGCTCTTCCTCTCGCACTTTGAGCATGGTCTTTAACGCAGATCATTCAACCTCAAGTTTTTGTGATTCAGTTGCTCAGCCATTCCTTCAATTCTTGCAACTGTTCGAAATGGTTTTATTTTATTTATCCTTATGTTTGGGGTGTGTGTGTGTGTGTGTGTGTGTGTGTGTGTGTGCATGTGCCAAAAAGCACATGTAGGTCAGAGAACACCTTGCAGGGATTAGTTCTCTTTTCATACCTGGTCCAATTCTGTGCATTGAACTCAAGTTAGACTTATACAGGAGGTGTTTTACCACTGAGCCATCTTGCCACCCTGCAGATTGTTGTGTAGCTTTTAACTTTAGACAGACTTTAGCTCTTCACTATAAAAATATAGCTCTTTCTCCCTGGTGACGACGTGTAATTTTTTCATTTTCTTCTCTTCTATTTTTAGATGTGTTTTATTAGCACACATTAATTATATAGGGCAGTAGGTTTCATCATGAAAATTTCATATGCGCATATAATACATTTTGTCATCTTCACACCTGTGACGCTTTCCTGTTCCCTCCTACTTCACTCTTTGTTTCCTCTTCCCAGTTTGTCCCTCTTCTCTTTTCAAGTCTTGCTGTTGTTGATGATGATGATTTTGTTGATCATGATGATGATGTTGATGATGTTGTTGTTGATGATGATGATGATGTTGGTGGTGGTGATGTTGTTGTTGATAATCATGATGATGTTGTTGATATTGTTGTTGGTAGTGATGCTGTTGTTGATAATTATGTTGATGATGATGATGATAACCCAAAGACTTTTTACTCTGGTTGAATGTAGGGACATAGGTCAGGGTTATTTACAGGAACATAGGCACCAGTGCCTGCAACCCTTAAGAAAATATATCTCCTCTCATCAACCACTAACTGCCCTAGATCATCAGGGAGGGGTGAGGGGAGAGGGCTCATGCACCCCTTCCCCTTCAAGGCAGGATGTGGACAGGCTCAATCTTATAGAGACCTTGTGCAGAGTCACAAAGGGAGATGACTGTGGCATGGCCAGGAAACAGTGTCCCACAGACACTTCACTCTTCTTACATTATTTCCCCCTCACTGTTCCGTAGTGTTCTTAGATCCTTGAAGTGGGTAATGTTAGAAGTCCCACTTAGACTGAACACTCAGTGGTCATGTCTTCTCATTACTATGACCGTTTTAAGCTCCACAGTTACTTCTGCCCACTAAAAAGAAGAAGGAGGAGGAGGAAAGCGAAGAAGAAGAAGAAGAAGAAAAGAAGAAGAAGAAGAAGAAGAAGAAGAAGAAGAAGAAGAAGAAGAAGAAGAAGAGTTGTTGTTTCTTTGATAAAAGCTGACTGTAGGATTACCTATGGATCCACAACATAAGAGGCAATGTGTTGTCTTTTTCTTTTAATGGATATTTGAAGTTGCAAAGTTCTGTCTCCGCTTCAATGTGGCCCGTGGTCCCCACGGTTTACACTTGATAGCATTGATATGCACTGGCCTCATTTCCCTGTTTCCCTTCAAGTAGTTCTCTGTGTCTGTTTTTAATTTCTCTTTGCCTTTCATATAGAAGCTTATTGAATTTTTTTGTGTCATTTTTGCGCAGGGGCCAAGCCAATCTCTGTACTGTTCTGTCAGTACAGGTTGTAAACGTGAGCACATATCAGAGGATCTTAAAATTTCTTGAGCCTGTAGAATAAGTCACTTTAAAATGTAGCATTCTAATTGACTGTGAAGTCTCTTAGCTGTCAGAAAATGTGTAGAAATTGTTGGTGTACTTTTCCAGTTTTAGTGGGATAGAGAAGATGGGTCAGGTTATCAGGTTGAGAGAAGTTAGCACAGCGTGAAGTCGCACGGGGCTTTGTACAGTATTATGTTTGAGGTTCGTTGCTGCAGCCCATCACGTTTATACCATGTATGGGTTAGAGTAAACAGTACTTGGGAGTGGAGTGGCCTTGAGAGATGTTGGCTGAGTGCAGGATCTTAAACTACATAGAAAGTACGTCAGTAAACACCAAGTCCTTTGTGCTTCCTGTCTTGTAAAAAGGACCAGTTAGTATCTTTGAAATTAATTTTCTATGTCTTTAGGTGGCTAGAGCTGAAAGATTGGTGTTCTTGCTGAGTACTCTTATAATAAAAATCCCACTATCTTCCTGTCTTATGTTTAGCTACATGGAGTCTCTTGATTTCCTTCAACCACTTTTATCTTTACCCAGTAGCTCTTTTCCTTTGCATATTAATTAAGTTTATATTTTTTTCTTTTGTAAGTTTGGAAATAGTAGGTATACTTACCAGTAATTGACATTTTATCTCTTTATACTTAAACACAACACACGTGTGTACACACACACACACACACACACACACACACACACACGAAGGCATACAAAGAGCACATCTTCTCCTTTCATTTCCCTTCTTCCTGAATGCACTGGTATTAGTTATCTAGTCATCTCTAAGTCATTTTTTTTTAACCAGATAGGTTAATAGACTGCTGAGAAATCTCAGGCTTTTCATCTAACAAATGAAAACAACATTTGAGACCTGCTTCCATTCCATAATCATGCTTACTTATGATTTTCAAATAATTGGTCAGAAAAATGAAGGTATTAGAGGGGTGTGTGTGTGTGTGTGTGTGTGTGTGTGTGTGTGTATGTGTGTGTATACCAGTGCACTAAAGTACTGTTTTGTGTCAGGTCAGGTGTTCACAAGAGCAGGAATGTGGAATGCAGCCCTTAACTTCAAATGCACTTTTATGCTTAATTTTTCATGGTGTTAAACCTTTTACACTGATATGTAAAATAAAAAGGAAATCTTTATCAATAATATTAGAAGTACTTAAAACATGATATGGTTGTTACTGTATTTTCAGATATTTCGTTAAAAATTAAATAAACAGCTCCCACTTTTTAAGCAGTGAAATATTACTTGGTTGACCAGAGAGCCAAATGAACCATCATTTCAATTAGCCAAGTATTTTAACAAAGGACCACATGGTTAAAAGAGGAATGAATGTCTTTATTTAGCTTCTCCACATGAAGCTTGATCTTAGTTCTGGACGTTTTGCTATCCATCTTTTTATTGAGTGAGGGGAAACTGAGAGGAAACCCAGAACACTTTTTATTATTTGTATATAAAGATGTATGAAAATGAGCAGCCCGAATTTTAATCATGGAATAGTTAAAACCCCTGTCTAGTAGCCATATCAGAATAGTTAAAAATCCTTAAAATTCTCTGTAAACCATTGAAAGTAAAAGAATAGCCCGACAACAACCTCCACATTCCCCCTCTCCCATCCAGTTATCCATGGAAAATATAAGTCAGGCACAGTAGCTCATACATGTAGTCCCAATACCCGGGAGACCAAGGAAGGCAGACACATGGATTTGAGGCCAGCTGGGGTACCTTGTAAGACTCTGTATCAAAGACAATAAAAAATAAAAACAAAAATAGAGCCAGGTGATTCAAGCAATTTTTTTCAAACCTTAATAATCTATAGGCACCACAGTCCTAAATCCAGGTTCCCCCTTTGGTTTCATTTCAATAAGACAGATACTTTCCTATAAATGGAAACATTATTTTTCCTCAAAGCAATTATTCAAAACATGCTCCTTATATTAAGGATTATGTAACCACACTTTTGTAAATGCCCTCTGTGTAACTTTTTCCTATTATGTGGTTCTTTTTCAATTCATTTGATCTTCTGCTGGTGTAGGGGCCAATAGACTTGTGAATATTCTGTGGATGTGTCCTTGTATAAGTGTGTATATATAAATGTATATATTTTTTTCCAGCTAATACCTCAGATGTGTGATTGTTTAATAAGTACCATACTGTCTGCACAGAGCAGGGCTTCCATTGGTGGGTTCTTATTTTAACAATTGACCTTTAGTCAGTAGAATCTCATCAGCGTGAAATCTGTTCAGTTGATCTCCATGATTTAGCGCGGATTCCTATCACAAGGCCCATGTGTCATGTAAAATTGCATTCCTCTGAGCCTGGTAATCCAGAAGCGGTTCTTGAAATGTCCTGGTGGAGTAAGTTATTAAAACTTGGGGTGACTGGTTATCGAGCTGTCTAGTAACTGCACAGAGGCAACAGACACCTGCTGCAAGTGCTCGCAAGTCTTGCTGGTTTCTCTGTACGGTCCTGCAGTGCTGGTACATAGGAAGGCACTTTTGAGTGACACTGTAGCGCTTTCACCAGTACCTTCCAAATGAATTGTTTGTGACATGGGTGTCTACAGTAAGACAGAAACAATTGGTGTATGTAATTTATTTGCATTAAAAAGTGCTTCATTTTTGCTTCGCTTCTGGTCTTTGGATTGCTATGTGAGACTTTCCATTTAAAGTTCTAGGGTGTTTGTTTGTTTGTTTGTTTGTTTGTTTTTAAGCTGCAGGTAATTTCCGAGGTGTGCTGTGGGTTTTCAGGTCTGGAGAGGTGTTAATGGGAGCCTGTGTACTTAGAATGAAGTGCTGTCGGTAAAGGAGATCTCCCTCGTGCATTCAAGACCTCATAATTAGGTTTAAAAATGAAAGGTCTGATTTGTAAAAAACTGTAATGTTATATCAGACTTATATAAAGTTCGTGTGAGAACTCTTAAAGCTGCTTTTGATTTCTAATGAATGTTCTAATGAATGATTTACAAATTTTTGTCTTTCAGTCTCTGTAATTTATCTCAACATATGAATAAAAAGAGGGGATGTTCTCACCATAAAAGGCTTGTCTTCATTATATTTTATTCTTCTTTTTTCTTTTTTCTTTTCTCTCCTCCACTTCCTCCTCCCCCTCCTCCTCCTTCCCCCTCCTCCTCTTCTTCCTCCTCCTCCCCCTCCTCCTCCTTTCTTCTTCCTTCTTCTTATTCTTCTTTTGAGACAGAGTCTCACTATATAGATCTCACTATCCTGGAACTCACTATGTAGACCAGGCTAGGCTCCAACTTACTGAGATCTCCCTACCTCTGCCTCCCAAGTGCTGGAGTTAAAGAAAGGCCACCATGCCCAGCATATTATCCTCTTGATATGCTCATTCTTTTATTCATTCACTTATTCATTCAATAAATGTATGAATCCCTGCTGTGTCACAGGTAATGAGCTAGGAGCTGGGAATTATTCATGGATTAAGACAATGCTCTAAGTGTAAATTTAATCAAGAAAACATTATTGTCCAGGAAATGAATGTTTTAATTTTGGTAAATGTAAGAAGATCACAAATTACCCCTTCATCTATTAACGCCTATTTATATTTAACATTTATCTATTAATATTTATTAACATTTATCTATTAACATTTATCTAGAGTACCTATGCTATTCTGGAAAGGTCAAGGAAGGTTTCACTGAGAAACTAAACTTAAACTAAAACCCAAAGGATGAAACAAAATTGGGGCTGAGACACTAAAGAACAACTTCATGCAGAGTGGGACAACCGATGCTATCACAAACACGCTGACTCACATGGCTGAGCTGGCCTGATCAAGCCAGCCAACGTTCTAGCATGCAGTGGGGACTGTTAGTAAGCCTACCTACAATGAGGGGCTATGGGCAATTGATGGCTTCTGAGAGAGGGAGTGTCAGTGTTCTTTAAGGGTGATCTCTGGTAGGTTGGCCATGCTCCATTGGATAGTCCCACAGGCGCAGTAGGTGATCAGCACAAACTGGACTTGATAGGTTATTGGGGGGTGGGGGAGACTGTTTGGAGGGTACAGACATCGGGGTGAACCTGGGGGGGGAGTTAGAGCAGAAGAGTCTGGTAAATATGATCAAAATACATCATATGAAATTCTCAAAGAATAAAAGTATTAAAACTTTATGGAAATGAAAAGAAACTTGTGTGACGATTTAGTAGAAGAATTCCAAAGTAGGTGCTCCTAGAGAGCTTATGTTTTCTTTAACGGTGCACGACGAGGTAAGAGCTGATCTGCAGCAAAAGCCATCAGCTTCCATTTCCCCTGAGCTCAGGCAGCCACTGGGGAGTATTTAGATCCCAGGTGATTTTCGTTTGTCCTCAGCTTTTCTACCTGGAGCCCTCTACCACAAAGAGTTATCAAAGGGTCAGTGATGAGAAACACCGGGCCCAAGCAAATGGAGAAGCCTCCCTTTTGCTAAGCTTTCTTGCCTTGCCCTTACAGTGGGCTTTCTTGAATGTACAAACATCAACAAAAAATATAGGCAGTTTTTATTTTATTTTATTTTATTTTATTTTATTTTATGTAGATACAACAAATGCAGGCCCAAGAGCCAAAGCAGTGCATGCACGTTCAAAACAGACTTAGCAAACGAGCCCATAGGCCCATGGTTCCTGCACTTCTAGGTAAAACCTCAAGAGAACATGTAGGGTAGCAGCACCCTTAGAAAACTGGCTTGTAAATTAGGTTATCCAAGGACCTGGGACTTCTAAAGAATAGGCTGTTCAGTTCGTTCTCCTCAAACATCTTCATTCACACAAAAAAAGATTTACATAATGGGTCTGGGAAAGGTGTACGCATACTCCGCACAGGTCCATCTTCCGTTGTAGATGTGTTGGGTGGAAATTGAGGCGCAAGGACCTCAGATGCAAGCCCAGCCGCTCATGGCGTAGCGCGCAGGCGCAGAAAGGAAAAAAAAAGCCCAACCCTCCAGGGGGCGGGGTGACCGCGCGCGCAGTTTCCGCCCGGGTCTCCCCGGAAGTTCCTAATCCCGGTACTGGAGGGTGCAGCAAGTGCTTCCTGGATCCCGCGGAGGTCACGAGTAATGTGACAGCGACTTGTCAGGCGGCTTCAGAGAGGCGACTGAACTGCGGGAACACCGGGGCAGGTCTTCCCAGGCTGGAGCGCGCGTGCGTCTGCAGAGGTCGCCGCTCCTCTCAGCTCGGGGGACAGAGTGGGTGGGGAGAGGTGGGCAGTCCGGGCTGGCCACCGGGCAGGGTCCCGGGGACCTCACCACTCCCTGGACGGAGATTCAGGACTCTCGCTTGGCCCTGGCGAGGACGGATCTCGTGATGCTGCCTGGGTCTGGGGAGGGTGACCTAAGCCTCGGGTGCGGGGGGAGTCACGGAAGTTTTCCTTCCAGGAGTGGAGATCGATTCTGCGAGGGAAAGGGGTTCATCATGGCGGATGTGAGTTGACACCCCTTCCCAAGAGAAAGGGGAGGTGGGAGGTTTGCATGAGGCTTCTGAGAGGAGAGAGGTAGAAATGTGTTTCGTCCTCAGCCTCGCCCCTCTTCCTGGCTCTGTAGTAAGGATTTGCAGGGTCCTGAGCTATCAGAACCGGTTGTGGTGGGCCACTAAGGTGCTTTAGCCTCAGAAAACTATATTCTTCCACCTCCTAATCCTATTGGAGCAAACAAGAACTCTTGTGTGGGTTGACACTGGAAATTCTGAAGGATGATTGGCCGTCCTTCCAGTCAGTACCTGTTCATAGGACAGTGCTCTGAATACTCTCCCACTAAATAATGCTCTTGGTGTTGGAGTCTAAAAGGATGTCTAACGCGTGCCCCTTTAGGAAGCTATGTTCCGTTTCTATGCGTCTGCTTAAGACGAGAGCAAAAGTAAGTTTGTGGTGGTAACGTGGAAAAGGACACTCATTCAGGTTAGGAGATTGAGGCTCAAAACAGCACACATTTAGAGTGGAGGTCATGATTGTGTGACTTGTCTGAGTGTCTCTAGATGAGTGACAGGGAGAGAAGGTGGCCTTCTGTTCTTAGTCCTAACCGTGTTCCGTGTTAAATCTTCACATTGTCAGTATCTTTGCCAAGAAACTGAATGTTAGTTTATCTCAATTAGTATCATTAAAAAACAATCATGGACAGTCTGTATGTCCGGACATGGAAAGAGATTTATAGACGATTCCCAAATGAATACAGTAGCATCAGGATGTAAATTATTATGAAGCACGTGATCTCATTTTACAGCAAATCTGTATTTGTGTTTCCCAATTCCCAGTACACAGACATAGCCACCTTACTAACCTTTGACAGCCTTCTTAGGTTGTAACGAACCATTTTTAGGTTGTAGGGTCTGTGATTATCCCTGTATACACATAACGAAGCATATAATGAAACTGAGGCCTAGAAAAAGGTTAATTAACTTCTCCCAAGTTATACACGTCAAAGATGAAATGCCAGTGACAAGTGGTGAGTTCATATCCTTTAGAGATAGGGACAGGGCTAGAACAGCACAATGTAATATGGTCTTTTAAAAATTATTCTCTTTCAGGATCTAAAGCGATTCCTGTACAAAAAGTTGCCAAGGTAAGAAATTATTGATTTGTTGCTGAATAAATTCTATGCAACATGCTAATCTTACAAAGTATTTTGTTTTTCCTTTTAAATTTTTATAAATGTCATGGTAATTATTTACTACATTTAAATACAAAACTAACCCCAGGTATCCTAAGTGATGACTTGAGTTTCCAGATAGCTTGAAGCTGGAGCTGTTGAATGACTCGTGTGTGTGTGTGTGTGTGTGTGTGTGTGTGTGTGTGTAGTTCTACAGGAGAGAATGCTGGGGACCAGAACTTTACATTTCTTGCCACTTCAATTTTTAAAAACACTACCATAGTTATTAGATTATCTTTTAAAGTTCTTAAGTAAATTTAAGAAAAGAAGCTTAAAACGTGCCATTATTTCTAGTGTTAGTTTAGTGACCTAATTGCTGGGTCAACATAATCCAAAAATACTAGGCTCAGACAACAGTTCATACTTGAAGAACAAATTCGCTTCTACTCTGCACTTTATGTGCCATTCTTACAGAGTTAACAGGTGTTAAGGTTAGCAGATTTCTTATAACATATTTTACTGATCCAGAGGACTCCTCTTGAACTCATTGAAACTCACTTTTAGTTTAATCTAAAGAAAGATGTCTTTGTTGACAAGCACATCTTTTGTCTACATTCACATCTTTCTACAAATAACTCAAATTTTGTAATCATTAGGGATGAGACAGAAGTGAGGGGAAAATGTCCTGTGTTTTCACATTCCAGAACAAAGCAATCAGATTGGATTATAACCTTAGAGGTCATCTAGCAGAATATTCTATGAAACCCTTTTTCTTATCTTCCCAGTCTAAAGTTGTAAATGGTTATGTGTGGATATCAGTTTATCTCTGTAGGTTGAAAAAAATGAACCAACATTCATTTAGACTTGCTTGAATTGTTGGATTATGGCTTATGTTTTTATTCTGATTATAGATCAGAGGAAATTAATAACTGTGTTCTGGTTGTGATTTATATGGTGTATGTAGAAAACACCATGGGTATGTGAAATGAGATAATGATTATTATCGATTTTGTGTTAATGAAATATTTAATTAATTTTAGTCAAATTAATTAAAATTAATTTTAATTCTATTCTCTTATAAAATGGCACATTATAGAGACCAGCTGCTGGGGCTTTTTCACACACATAGCCAACAGGACAGGCAGTGACAGCTTTGCTTACTAACTGTTGAATGGCAGTGGGGACAGAGGTACAGGCTAGAACCATGCAGGAGAATGGTAGTAACTCATGTGGGAAATAATACTTGTTTTCTGACCTTATAACTTTTCAAAACGTTAAGACTTTTCTTGTTATTGGTTACAAACGTTTTGGGAACTGCACACTGTTCTCATATGCTCTCTTTAGCTATGATAAAACACTGACAGAGCCGGGCGTGGTTGCGCACGCCTTTAATCCCAACACTTGGAGGCAGAGGCAGGCAGATTTCTGAGTTCGAGGACAGCCAGGGCTATACAGAGAAACCCTATCTCAAAAAAACAAAACAAAACAAAAAACAAAACAACAACAACAAAAAAAAAACACTGACAGAAAGCAACATGAGGAGAAAGGGTTTATTTCATCTTACAGATTACAGTTCATCCTGAAAGGGCGGGGCAGGATCTGAAGCAGAAGCCATGGAGGAATGTTACTTTCGGGCTTACTCAACGTGGTTTTTTATACAACTGGACACCACCTGCCTTGGGTGGTTCTACCCCTACATCAATCATTAATTAAGAACGTGCCCTGCAGACTTGCCTGCAGGCCCATCTCCTGGAGGAGGCATGCTCTGAACTGAGGTTCCCACTTCCCAGATGACCTCACTTTTGTGTCATCATCATCATATTAGTTTTTTGACAAAAAACTAACCAGCACACAGTTATGATAACTAATATTTGCTTAGGAAACCAAAACATTAAAAACATTGTGAAAGTGAGCTGGGCATGGTGGATAGGCCTGTAATTCCATCATTTGGAGAGTGACAGAAGTTCAGAGCTAGCCTGGGCTACATGAGATTATGTCTCAAAAGAACAACAACAGGACAGTTAGATGGCTCAGTGGGTAAAGGCACTTGCTGTAAAGCCTGATGCAGATGGTTTGGCATGCATGATTGAAGTGAAGAGCCACCTGCACACACTGTCCTCTGACCACAGGCATACACACATACAATAAATAAGAACATTGGAAATGGCAGCCGGAAAGCAAAAGAAACATTGAGTCACCCAAAGGGGTCTGTTTCTGTCGTATGCCTTCAGATAAGGGACAGGCATCTTCTGTCCTTCACAGATCAATGTGCTTCATCCTCTATCAGTGTTCCATGTTTCCTCCTTCATACTTTCCATGCTATGAAGTCCTTGAGACTTCCTTTGATGTGTATGTTGTAATGTTTGCATCCACCTGCTCTCCTTATTCAGGTCAGTAAAACTCATTTCCACCGAGTACCCCTGGCTCCCTATCTGAGCTTTAACAGTGACCATAAACTGTTGAAAGTAAATGTTGGTTTACTTTTGAATTCTGACAGTTTACCTTTAACCAACCAGAAAGCTCCAGAAGGTAGGGCTAATATAAGAGAAGTGTGCAGATTAATAATATTGTGAAGATATGCTGGGAGTGTATCTCAGTGAGAGAATATTTCACTCTTGACCCCGGGTTCAATCTGCAGCACTTCCAAAGGGACAGGAACATTAGTTATAGTATCAGCAGAGAAGGGGTTACACCATCCTTTTCATAAGTTCTGAGACCTGTTTGGTTCATATTTGCAAATCATTTCTTGAAAACAGGCTTACTGTACCCTAAGAACAAGAAGAACAAACAAACAATAGCACTGTGAACGCTTTGATTTTTTTTTTCTGGGTGCGTGGGTTTGCAGGGTATATGCATTCTTGCCATTTTTGGTTTGTTTGTTTGTTTTGTTTTGTTTTTTACAGTTTCATTTATGAGTGGGGATGTTTTGTATGCATGTATGTCTGCTCCGTGCCATGGCTGGTGTCTATGGAGGGCAGAAGAGTGTCCCCTAGAACTGAAGTTACAGGTGGTTATAAGCTGACATGCAGATGCTGGGGGTTGACACTTGTCCTCTGGAACAACATCTAGTCCTCTCAGCCGCTTCTTGAATTCTTGGTTTTAGCTACTTTATTTCTGTACTTCTCAACAAAGTCAGATAGTTCCTGGTATCAATTAAAATGTGGTTTTCTCTGTTAACTATTGTCCTTGGATTCGTATTTTAAAATCTAGTTGTGACCCTCTCCCCTAAAAATCTCAGGTTTTTATGTTTTACAGTAGCCAATGTTTTGTAATTATATGAAAGGCTGTTTGGTGTGTGCCTTGCGGAAGCTTTGCAGGGATGGCAAGTAGACAGCCAGTGTCTGAGTCCAGGGCCTTGTGGGTGGGTGCTTAGCAAGCGCTCAGCCCCAGTATGACACCTTTAACGCTAATGTAACGCACTTATTAGATTGAAAGTAGTTGTTTTTAGTAAACGTTAGATTTTTGCCGATTAATAAAATGTATTTCTTATGAATATGTCTCTTGTAGCCCAGCAATTATTAGTAGTAAGCTCTATTCAAACCAGTCTTCATTGTGTGTAGACTTGGAAACAACTTCTGTATTTGTGACCTGATTTCTAAAAAGGAGTGCTTTAAGACTATAGCTGTTCTGTATTGTTAGACTTGTACCTCTGTGGATTTGTAATCCATTAAAAAGAACATTCTACTTTTTTACCTCCTTTGGTGTATTAGCTACTATTTAAATTAATTACTGTGGAAATTAGAACTTACCTGTGCTATACAGATTTTCTAACATTTTTTATAATGTATTGAGCACCTGTCTTTTAATTTGATTTTTTTCTGAGTAGACAATATACTTATAAAATTCAAGGTTGCAAAGCTTCCTGTGCCTGTCCTGCAGTCATGAGCTCCGCTGCTAGAAGCATCTAGCATCAGAAGTGTTTATGTACTGGCAACCCGGCACAGATAGGAGTGCACTGTGTGCGTGTGATGTGCATCACATATGCACACACAGCTTTCTTGCACAGTTTATAATATAGTTTGTTACTTAAGGTACATTTTTCAAAACTGAAGTTTCTTTTTCACTTACTATGACTTCAAGGGGCTAGAGAGATGGCTCGGTAGTTATGGGCACTTGCTGCTCTGTGAAAAACACAGATGGGTTCATGTCTTAGCATCCTTGCTGGGTAATTCACAGCCACCTCTAAGTCCAGTTTTGGGGAATTTGATGCTCTCTGCTGGCCTTGGAAGGTACCATCATGCATGTCTATACACAAGTAGGCACACAGATGGGGTTGGTTGGTTTGTTTTAAATTCATGAGAATATACATATTGGTGGGTAAAGACTTAAGGTGCAAGTGTAAGAACCTGACTTTCGGTCCTCGGAACTCAAATGAAGACAGTGCTCCTGTAGTGAAGTGAGATGTGGGGACAGGGGATCCCTGCAAGCTCATGGCCAGCTGGTCAGGGAGACCTGAGCATGTCCTCTTACTTCCATGTGCAGACTGGGTGGTGGTCTCTATCGCTGTCGCTCTCTCTCTCTCTCTCTCTCTCTCTCTCTCTCTGTGTCTGTCTCTCTCTGTGTGTATGTGTCTCCCTCCCCTCCTCTCTCTCTCACACACACATACATAAATATACATGCATACATACATATACTCTTTCACACACACGCTTTGAAATCACATCTGCTCAGTGCCTAAGGAACATCCCCTTCTTTTCAGTTACTTGATGCCCTAATATTCAGCCGAGCCGCCACTTCCCCAGGGAAGTGTTCTCCCTACAGATCTTCTAATGGCACCTCCCATAGTAGTAATTTTACCTTAGTGTAAGATTATTTGCTTGATAGCCACTCCGATTCTAAGATTGTAGAGTCAGTATCACATGATCAGAAAATACTAAGTGCCTTAAAATGTAAAAACCCAGTATCAGAAAGAGTGAGGAAAAGAAAACAGACAAAGGTTCTTTTGTTTTTACCATTGTCACAGCTGAACCCTTTTCTGCTTCTATAAACCATGGAATGATAGAATATAAACTTTACTCTTCAATAATAAACATGCATGTTGTAACTAACATCCTCAACATTACAGTGGTACATAGTGAATTTCTAGACAAGTTTTCCTCAACACACCTGGAAACATAGTCTAACACACACACACACACACACACACAAACATGCATGCATATGTTTTTCAGGAACATGCATGAAACAGCAGGAGACTTAGCTTGGTGGGAGAGCTCTTGCTAGAGTGTGCACCTCCCTGCGTTTCATCTGTAGTTCTGGAGGAGGGGAAAAAAAAATGTCTATATGCTTGAGAATTACCACCATGAATCCGAGATACATATTCATAGAAATCAAAGTAACTTTGTAATACTGAACTTTGTTTTCTTATAGTGTTGAAGGGCTCCATGCAATTGTTGTGTCAGATAGAGACGGGGTGCCGGTCATTAAAGGTAAAGTTACATGCATATGGCACGTTTACTTTTGACAAAAAAAATGTTTTATATTTAAATAATGAAAAATATAGACAGCTTATTTCAACAAACTAGAAAGACTGTTTTATTTGTTTGAGGAAGTATGTATGCACTTTGTTGAGAACTTTGTATAGAACCTATAGTGAACTGCATATCAGCTCGACCATGTAACATCTAGCATCTGTGTGTGCATTTACCATAGTCCTGGTTATCCATTGAGGATGCTTATGGCATAATACAAACCATCAAACAAGTCTTTACTGTTAAAAATGTGAGCAAGGCAGTCAGGCAGCCAACCCCTAAGCCAAGGCACTAGCTCACACTGGTGGGGTTTTTTTTAAAAAGAGATTTATTTATTTATATGAATACACTGTTGCTGTCTTCAGATACACCAGAAGAGAACCTCAGATCCATTACAGATGGTTGTGAGCCACAATGTGGTTGCTGGGAATTGAACTCGGGACCTCTGGAAGAGCAGTCAGTGCTCTTAACCTCTGAGCCATCTCTCCAGCCCCACTGGTGGGTTTTAATCTTGCAGGGTTTTGTGTCTTTACTAGAAATATATTTTTTAAAACTTTAATGTCATTAGTTTCATTGATCAGAATCTAAGAAGTTTTTAAAAGTACATCTCTGTAAAGTCTTGAGAACTCTATGCATGCATACAGTGTGTTTTGATCATATTCTGTTCCACCCCAAATGCACCAAACATGGTTTGGGCAGTCCTCAACTTTTTTTGGCACACATTTGCTGTAACAGAGGTAGTGTGAGCTCAGGTTGTTTACTGTTTGTATCTCCTGACATGATCAAAGTGGACTTTGCTGGTTTCACTTACCAAAGATTAAAGATGAAATAGTATCTTGTGCATTTTGTTTACAATTTCTTTTCCACATCAGGACAAACATATCCGGTAATTTTAGACATTAGGATTAAAACATGCTTTAGAGGTCGCCTGGTTTATTTCTTCCGTTTTATCCATTAGCATGGTCAAGTGCAGAGCGGACACTGCCTGTGCAGAACTGGGCATTGAGTTGGTGACAAGACATGATACAGTCCATTGACTGTGTGCCACACAGCCACACAGTGTGGGCAGCTATGGCCAGCCACCTTCCTCTTCTCACGCCTAGAAAGAGGGCTCAGGTGATTCTCCAGCCCTAATGTTCTTTCTCAGAATCTCTGTGAAGCACTGAGACTCCATACTTAGCTGATGCAGCCACAGTAGTCCAGCCTTAACGAGTGAGAGGAACATGAGGCTGGCAGCCAGCCATTGGGCTGGAGGTGTATATGGGAGCAAAACTTTTTCCATTTGATTCTGTCTACAGAAGAGTAACTGTAGTATAGTATAGTGATTTATTTATAGTCTGAGATGACCAGAATATTCATTTTATTACATGTAGGTCAGCGTTTCGTCCCTGCGTTATTTATAGTCACAGACCTTCTGAGACCCAGTTAGCAGCAGGGTTTCAACATGGTAAATGTCCTGTTGTGCCTAGGCTTTTACTGGTTTATGTTTTTTAAAACTTTCTGTTGAACTCTTCCCACCATAGTCTACATAATGTTTATTTAATCACTGATTGCAGTGGCTAACGACAGTGCCCCAGAGCATGCCCTGAGACCTGGCTTCCTATCCACGTTTGCCCTCGCCACAGACCAAGGCAGCAAACTCGGACTTTCAAAAAATAAAAGCATCATCTGCTACTATAATACCTACCAGGTCTGTATATTCAGTTTATTAGCTACTGAATGCTTTACAGTTTATAGCTACTGATTTCACCTACCATTTTTACATCTTTTGTATAAATTGTTTTTAGTATAAGTCTAGATTTTAGTGTCAGGGGGATAGAATTTTTAATAGTTAGCATAAACTAATCTTTATTTTTAAAAAAGGGAATAATTATTATGGAAAAGTACTTAAAACTTTTAAAAATAAAGAGCTTGTTATGCTATAAAGTATGTGTTAGATCATTGTTAACTCCAGTAGATGGTGCCGTTAGCTTACATAGCTGCGATTCTTTAACACAGTTCCTGTGTTGTGACAGGTTAAAAAAAAAAAAAAAAACAACAAAAACTTACCTTGAAAGTTCAATGATGAGCTGTTTAAATTTGTGTACTTGCAACATTGCTATTTACTTCTTCCTTTTTAGGTGGTTCAATTCAATCGTTTGCCCCTGGTGGTGAGTTTCATCGCCAGCAGCAATGCCAACACAGGTATGTTAGAGGGCCACAGATGCCCTCAGTAGCACTGTGTGCAGGGTGACAGATTAGGACTGACAGAGCCTCAGCCCCATCTCTGCCTTCTCTTGAACTTAATTCCCAGTTCACAGGCCTGCCTCCCTCCCAGGCCTCATCCACCTCAAGGGTGGCTTCCAGATGCTCTTGAGGTGAGCCAAGACATTGGGGATTTTGCCGTAGAAACGTCAGTCAGCTCAGCGCTGCATTCTGTGTGCTGTTTGTGACTCCCATTGTAACAGCCTATGAAAAGGAAAGGCTACAGGACATAGACTGAACAGAATACATACAGGGTGCTGTGTAAATGACTTAATTCTCTACACCAATTAAATCACAACGCTGAGACAAGTTGAATGTGATTGACAATTTAGAGATAATTTCATAGTTTCTTTTCTGTCGCTGTGGTGAACTATTCTGGCAAAAGCCACATGAGGAGAAAGGGTTCATTTTAGCTCAGAGTTCATAAGAAAAATCTTCTAACATTCTAATTTTTTAACTATTTTTTTTTTTAGGACTAATTGTCAGCCTAGAAAAGGAGCTAGCTCCGTTGTTTGAAGAACTGATAAAAGTTGTGGAAGTGTCTTAATCCAGCAGTGGTCCTGACGCACAGCTCGCCTCACTGCAGCAGCCCTGGACCAGGCCAGCAACCTTCAGATCACAGTAGTACTTGTATCTATGTATTCAGAAGGCCGCTTTTCCACATTACACTAAAGAAGAGCCTATTGCTATAATTTATAGACAGATCAATTGTTATATTTATGTGTATAAAGTCTTTTCTTACTTAGTGCGATCTGGGAACGCCACAGAAATGATTCATTCTATTGCAGCTCCCATGGAGTTAGTGCAGGCACCTAGAGTGAGTGGTATCTGCGCAGAGCATACGGTCAGAATGGGACCGACCGGGAGGCCCTTGAGCCAGCAGGCACTCCATAAGCCGCAGACCCTTTTACTGAGAAGAATAATGACGTCATAGTTTTCTTCAGATTATATTTTATTTCTTCGCATTGTGAGGAAGATGACATGGCTTAGTAAGAATAATTAAGTACAATCACTAACGTCCCTCTTTCTGTGTTCTCAGTGAGGACGAGTGTCACTAATGGGTTTGATGCTTCAGGGTGCTGCTGTTCAGTGAGAGCGGAATCACTGCTTCCATGTCTCCTGCGATTCTGTAACCATGCTTCCACCATTGTGTTCTTTGTACAATTGAAATGCATGTTACTGAATTCTGTTTCCTTATCAGGATGTATATAAAAATGACAGGATGGCCATTTTTTATACATGTGTATAAATAAAATAGTATTTTTAAAGGTACAGAATGAGCTCTGTATAGCCCTCTTTTTTGGACTTTGAAAAGTTTAATGGGCATAATTCTATCCTTAAGTCACATGAATAAGCTATGAATAGTTCATATAGGGATTGTATTGGAGATTGTGCCAGTATAAACTGTCAAGAAGGAAGGAAGGAAGGAAGGAAGGAAGGAAGGAAGGAAGGAAGGAAGGAAGGAAGAAAGAAAGAAAGAAAGAAAGAAAGAAAGAAAGAAAGAAAGAAAGAAAGAAAGAAAGAAAGAAAGAAAGAAAGAAACTCTCCCCCGTGAGCCTGGCTGAATCTCCAGGAAAGAAGAGATCTCTGCTTATATGCCTGAGGCTCAGGAGTAGATCCACCTGAGGCTCAGGAGTAGATCCGTCGGTCAAGCCCTGGCTCTCCCGGCACTTTGTCTCTGGAACGGTTCAGTACCCAGGCACTACTGTGTGCCAGTCTCCAGCCCTTCTGATGCACAGCTGTACACACCATTGCCTGGGAATGTCTGCTCTGGACAAAGTGCTGGTGCTGTCCTTAGGTTCCGCACGCAGGAGCTGGTTGCCTGCACATCCATTTCCTTCCCCTCATTTTCTAGTACAATCTGGGATGAGTAGTGAGTAGAGAAAGTGAGTGTGTGGGTGCCCTGAGAGAGACACAAAGGCCTGGAGGAAACAAGCTGGAGAGAATGTGTTATTGCCTTTAGGGAACTATAAACTGTTAACTATAAACTATAAACTGTTAATGAACGAAGAGATGCACCCGGGCATGGTGGCGCACGCCTTTAATCCCAGCACTCGGGAGGCAGAGGCAGGCGGATTTCTGAGTTCGAGGCCAGCCTGGTCTACAAAGTGAGTTCCAGGACAGCCAGGGCTCTACAGAGAAACCCTGTATTTGCAGAGGCAAAATGAGATTCTTGAGGACAAAGTTGTATCAGTTCTCGAGATGAGCAGAGGTTATATGTATGTGCCAAGGGACCAGCCTCGGCTGGGAGAAGGGGTCTGAGATAAGGGGTGTCTGGGAGAAGGGGTCTGAGATCAGGGGTGTCTGGGAGAAGGGGGTCTGAGATCAGGGGTGTCTGGGAGCAAGGAAAACAACCCTAAGTCAAATGGAGAGTCGGCTTTCCAGCTTGTTCCTCTCTGCTCTACACCTTTCTCTCTGATCTGCTTTCCTTGGAGAGCTGCAGTTCTGCTTGAGAAAGTTCTCCAAGCTCTTCTCTCATGCTATTCTAAACAATTCTTTGGATAGCCCATCTCCTGCAGATCCTAAACCCAGTCTTTTATTTTACATATCAATCCAGTCATTTACATCAGGTTTCCTTTTGCTTATCCTATGAATCAGCATCCTGTAACCATAGCCCCTTAATTTTTAAAAAACTGCAAGCACACATTTTCTAAAATTTTAACATTGCAAAAGAATTTAGAGATCTGCCAGCCTCTGTTAAGCAGACACTAAGCTAGCTGGGTGGGACCCTGTCCTGAAATTACCCTTTCTAGCACACCTGGGCTTGGACTTGCTGCGTCCTAGGCTAACCTTGAACTCAGGAATCTGCCTGCCTTTGTATCTGACAAGCTGGCTCAGAGTGTAGCTACATCTGTTCCTTAAGATTTGTGAAGCCTCTCATATAAGTCATATTGCATCCATATTTTTTGTATCATTGAGAAATTAAATATTTTCAAACTCATGTTTTTAAAGTCCTTTTCCACAGCATTAAAGGCTGTCCTGAAGGTCCCTGCATTTAGTTTTGCTGAGACATTAGCCACAACTTCACCTCCTGGACTCATGCTGTCTGTGATTATCATAGAGTCATTAACTTAATAGGAAGGACATTCCTTAAAGGAGGAATGTAAAAAATATACATTATTATACAAACAAGCCTTAGGCCTATGGCAGCCATCGAAACGCTTTTTTTTTTTTTTTTAAGATTTATTTTATTTATTATATGTAAGTACATTGTAGCTGTTTTCAGACACTCCAGAAGAGGGCACCAGATCTCGTTACGGATGGTTGTGAGCCACCATGTGGATGCTGGGATTTGAACTTATCACCTTCGGAAGAGCAGTCGGGTGCTCTTACCTGCTGAGCCATCTCACCAGCCCCCCCATCCAAACTCTTAAAGGCTTTGTGCTGGCCCTGTCCCAGGGGCAGGAGCTGTGACATTCTGTCCCCACCAAGGTCACGCGAGACTCAGGCATGTATGTGTGTGTATTCCATATAGGTGATTGGTGTGAGATATTGGCACATGCAACTGTGGAGTAGCCCGGAGAGGAGACGGAGTCCATCTCCACTCACGGCATTTTCCCTTGCGCCCAAGACCTTTCAGCTAATGGGTGAGTCCTGCCCATAGTCCTTTAACTAGATGTTTCAGCTCCTTCTCTAGCTTCTTCTGTTTAGGTAGCAAGCCTACCAGTACAAGCAAGGTTTTGAGTAAATCACTAATATATCAATAGCTATCAATCAACTGGTCTTTTTAACCTTATTCTACTTCAAAAGCAATAAAAATGTTATAAAAATTGGACATGTACCACAAAAGCATGCACTTTTCATTTAATGAACAGAACCAAAGGATATAAATAAACACATTTTACAGAAGATAGACTATTTAGTAGGAGAGAAAGATTATTGTTTTCTAAGAACATAAAAGCCATACATTTTAGGAGGAGCCATATGTTACTCCTTATTTTGCAAACTTGACACAACGCATTTTAGCTGGATGTTGCTTTATTCTGTAAAATACAAACTTAACAAATAAATCCCCTTTCCCCCCCAGGCCAGATGTTTTATCATGGACCCACACCCTAGCTCCAAAAACTCTGAAGCAAACAATTTAATTTGAGTCTTAGGTGTTTAAACAACAGGGAAAGATATTAAAACAAAGTTCTATGAATTAATTGTGACACCATCTTGAGAAATATCAAGAGGAGTAAAGTACACTTCTGGATGTGTCTCTGAAGGCAGTCCAGAGATGCAGAGATTCAGGAGCTGACATAATGGATGGGTTAATCCATTTCTGGATCGGAATCTGAGCAGATAATTGGGAGGTGGCAGGATGTGGAAGCATGCCACTTAAGATGTATTCCTGGGGACTCTGTCTTGCCCTCTCCCTTTCCTGTCACTGCCTTGCTGTTTCCTGCGGCTCCCATGTGAGCAGCTGTGCCACACCCTACCCAGCACAATGGGCAGAAATGTCTTACAACCACAGAGTAAAGTGAATTGTTCTGTACATTGTTGGCTCAGGCATCTTGGTCACACTGACAAAAGTGAAAACCATTGCCTCTTTCTCCCGAAAGAACAGAGTTCCATCAGCTCTGCACCACCTGCTGGCTTGTCACTGATTGGCGTCCCTCCTCTAAGAAGCTAGATCAATAATGATTGGAAGTTAAAAATCTGTTCATGACCTCTGAACCCAGTATGTCATTGCACCTCAGTCCTGGTCTTCTAGTTTGCAACTGCTGTGTATCATGGATTTCACGAAGACTTGATTTACTCCCTTCCTTGGAAACAGAAGTTGCCCTTTAGTAACGTTTGGGTACCTCATAGGGCCAATCCCATACAGCTGATCCTTGGAAAAGAGACAGAGTACATCCTTTGTGGAGAAATCCAAATGAATTTGAAGAAACTATGGTTAAAGAGTTTTAATTAGTGCTTATAAGTATATTTGTAATGATAACCATTAAACTAAAAGTCATTCACTACCGCCCTTCTCAATGTGCATTTTCTTACTATTTAAGACATTCCCACCCTTTATTATACATCATATACTTTTCCCTACCTAGTCACCCACAAGACATGTAGTTCTCAGTTTATCATTAGACATTAAGGATCCAATGGACTGCTATTATTATTTGAGTGTATGTGATGTGGGACCATACATGCTGGGACAAGGGTGTCAAGAGAAAACTCTGTGGAGTTGCTTCTTTCCTTCTACCTTTGTGTGAGTTTTGGGAATCCCACTCAGGTTATCAAGCTTGGCATGGAAAATGCTAAGATGGCTTACCAAGCCTTTTAAAAGGTAGGTGTGTGTGTGTGTGTGTGTCTGTGTGTGTATATATGTGTGTGCACGCGTGCGCTCCTGGAGTTACAGGCAGGCGTTTCTGAGCCCCACGATCTGGGTCCTGGAAACTGAATTCAGGTTCTCTGTGAGAGCAGATGGAGCCACCTCTTCAGCCCTATTTGAGGTTCTCGTTTATAAACAAAACAAAAGCAACCCACCCTTTGAATGTTTTTGGTGTTTATTATCTTAATCTGCTTCCTAAAGCCCAGCCAGGGGTCCCAGATGCACTGCTGTTCCCTTCTGCTTGTAGCAAGTCCTGACGTTTAGTCGTGCTGACCCTGACTTGGGGCTGGACTCCAGGAAACTAAAGTCGCTGGGACAGCCATGAGCTCTTGTCTGGCACTGTGTCTGAGAGTGGCTCCACCTGGAAGCTCGGCAGTGGCCATCAGCAGGGCGCTGCTTCTGTTCTTGAGCAGATGGCCCGGTCCTGCCAGCTGTTTTCCATGGATCAGCAAACAGCATACAGCTCCCAACCACGATCTACTTTTGATTTGTTTTTAGAGGAAATACTTCAATGAGCTTTCCTCTGAAGTCTGCCACAGGTCAGACACCTGGAACAGTCAACCTTGCTCCTGAGCATGAAAGTCTATTTGAAGATAAATGACCGAGAGCGGACGGCATCTTCTCCTTGATCCAGCTGTTTTCTTATTTTTGACTGTAATAAAACAGATATGTCTGTTATTAAATCACTTTATGATATTGACTCGGAAATGGTAAGGAAAGACATACTGAGCAGTAAAAGACATTTATACAGTTTTACATTGCCATGACTCTACCAAGTTTTATTGTTTTTTTTTTTTAATTTTCCTTCAAGACATTGTATAGTGCCTATTACAACAGGTACAATTTAGGGATCTATCTAATACTTCTGAGAAAGCAGGACATACTAGCACCCAGTCAAAAGGAGGACCCAGGCTTCATCTGGGGACTTAGAAAGTAGTTGATAATGCACTGTTAGGTGGAAGGGGCAGGGGAAAACCACCAGAGAAGAGCTGTATTTTGTTCTTAAAGATCCGTTTGCCCAGGGAGAAGTCTGAAAGTATACACTGAACTGCTTTTTACTTAAATTTTGCAAGATAATTACGTGTCATTTGGATAATGACAAAATATATGGAATTAGAAATGGAGCCTGTTGCAGGGTATCATCTGATCACACTGTGAACCCTGAGATTGTGTTGTTTACTGGAAAAACTTGTTTCTAGTTGTGGTGTGGCTCAACCCTTAGCACACACCTTTAACCCTCTGACAGGAATATAGACATGCCCTAGGTATACACCTTTAATCCCAAACAATGAAGATAAAGTTAGTTTGTAGAAGAAAGCAGCCATATTTGAAAGTGATATCTAATTGAATGGCAGACAAAGTGATATATCAGAGAAAAATTTGATAGAATAGGATCGGTCCAACTTTCATGAGAGAGGAAAGGGAAGCTACTTAAGAGAACAGTACAGAGAGAGGGAAGAAGAGGGGAGGGGAGGGAGAGAGGGTGGAGAGAGTGGGGGGGGGGAAGGAAAGGGAGAGAAAAGGAGGTAGCTTTACCAGGAGAGTTTTACAGAGACAGGCTGTAGAGGAAGAACAAGATAGACACAGGTGAAGACGGAAGGAGGCAGAAGATTAGAACAGATTGCTAGAGTTCCTTTGAGCCCAAGCAGGGAAATTCAGAAGGAACTGAGAGAAGCCAGATTGAATCAGCCATCATTGAAAGAAGTTTGAGTCAGAACAGCTGAGTTGAATCAGCCAGACAGACATCAGAAAGAACTTAGAAGGGATGAGTTCATTCAGCTGTCTCAGAGGGCTGAAAACGTTCTAGACCCAGATAAGACTGCCAGAAGTCTAGGTTAGCAGACAGAAGCAGTAAGCCTGCAAGATGACAATTACACTAGATGAATAAAAAAGTTACTTTTATAGGAGTCATTTCAGCCCAGACATCTTGCCATGAAAAAGCATTTCCCCACTGATTGGCAGCACGAGAGCAGTCTCAAAATGATCATTGTATCACCCTGGATTTCAAACAAAAAGGACAAAACAAAACAAACTAAAGAACCAGCCTCTTTTTTTTTTTTTTTCCAGAGAGGAGTGTTCCTACCTCTGAACTACAAGCTTGGTCTTAAGGATATACATTCTCAGGCATGCCTATAGATTCTATGAACACACACACAAAAAGAGACATTAGGAAAAAGATGTCTTGCCTTTGAATACACCGCGGGTTTCAAGACAGTATGCTATAGTTTGACTTGGTCCCTAGGGTGGTGGCATTGATGTGATGGAGCCTTTAAAAGATGAGACGTACTAGGAGGTCCTGAGGTCACTGTGCACTGCCCTTGGAAGTGAGAACTGTAGAACTGTTCTGAAGAGAGTTCTAGACATCTAAGCTTGACCGCACCCCCAGTTCATCTCTGGCTTCCTGTTTGGAAGTGTGATAGTTTCCATCCTCCACAAGTCCCTGTCTTTATGTCCCACCAAAAGGTCTACATCAGAGGCTCCTGGGACTGCTATGCCCTTGGCCCTCAAGAACTGGGAACCTCCTTTACTTCAATAAGAAGCTTGCGTCATTACTTCATGAGAGGAACAACCACCAGGCTAATATAGTAAACGTACGGGGAACACTAGAAAGCTTTTACTCAGCTGTCCACTCTCTATAATGTGCATGGGGAAAAAGTAAGAGCAGAAAGATAATACACCTTTGGTAATTTGGAAATGTAGTAATATCCATACAAAGTGCAGTTTACACTGGGAACCGAGTTACTCCCTAAGCTCCCTACGAGACAATTTAAAAAGCTCTCCAAGTTGAAGCATATGTCAGCATAGCTCTCTGAGGCCTTGCAATCCAAATATTCTCTTCCAAGGAAATGACAATAACCAGTACACCTTAGCAGAAGGCCACCGGCAGCTGTGGCTGAGGACAGGCTGAGACTCGAGAATAAATCTACCCTTCCTTCTTACAACCCCCTCCCTCCTTTTGATATCTATTAAGAATGCAGATGACTCCACAAAACTGCCAAGAGCCTTCCCTTTGGTTCTAGAGCCCACTCTGAGAATTGGTGTATGCTTGGAGTCCACATGTTAGTTACAAGAAGACTGGACATCTGGGGTCTTTTATAACTCACCAACTTCCATCTCAGTATTTTGATCCATTCATCGGCTTCAACTCCTGTCTTTGCACAGAGATAAAATGTCCTGAATGGAAACACTAAGCTGATGAAACAAAAGAAACAATGTGAGGTGGTTGATATAACTCTCTGTAAATACCCTGACTGAACAGTATGAGCGCCTCCCAGTGAAGGATTGCTGAGCGCTCTTGTAATTAGCATGGTAGCTTTGAAGAGTTGGTGTATGCAGAGCCATTCTGTCAGCAACTGCAGAAATGCCTAGGAGGTTTTAAGTTTGTGTCATTGTAGATGAGATTTATATTTTCCCAGGAGACTTCAAAGAAGCAGCGTATGTCCGGGTCACACCCACAGCCTTTTGTGGTGCTTGTCTTCTGTGGAACTGAAGTTTACTCAGCTGAGCTCTGCAGTGGGTCCAGAGCCTCTGTGTGTCAAAGGACAAGCCAGGCAGAGAAGAGGGCATGCTGAAGAGCTCATTTTTACTGACTGGTTTAAGGAAGGTACCACTTCCTCCTGAAGATGTAGTCAGTTTCAAAACAGAATAGAAAAAGGGGTTAGACTCATTACTTACCACGGGTTAGTCTCTGCCATTAAAAAAAATTTTTTTTTCATCACAAAAGCTTGGGAAGGTATATGATAACTTTTCATTTTGCTGCCTCTGACCAGTCAAAATCATTTGCTATAAGGTTAGCCTGGTCATTCTTTTTATCCTTACAATCAAGACACAAATACTATATATTTTTTTCCTGTCTGCCTCTCCCCCAACTCCCATGTATCCTAGGCTGGCTTTGAACTTGCTACATAGCAGAGGGTGACCTCGAACTCGGATCCTCCTTCCTAGAGCTGAAATTCAGAAGTGTTTCTATCACCTTAATGCCCAAGCAGCATATCTTGTAGCTCTCTGGCCTGTGGGTGGGTGGGTGGCTGAGGAGATGGGGTTGGGGAGGGAGGGCTGTTGATATCGTACACGTTGTGCACGTGCTGAGTGTAAACTGGTTCCTGGATGTCACTGATACTCCCAGCTGCAGACGTGAGTTGCTCTATAAATTTACACAAATCTCCCTTTTCTTCTTGCACACAGAAGCCCTGACACTAAATGTAATTAGTTTAAGCCAGTTATGATTAGGGGATGGTTGTTTATGTTGCGGCTAGTGGATCAAGCAGAAGCCTCACAGGGCAACATTTCCAGGGCAACACTGACTTTCCTGATACAAAGAACCAGGCAGAGCTGATACATCTTTCTTCCTGTCTGTGAAAACAGGAGGGGTGAAAATAGCCACTTGGATCTGAAGGAGCCAGCTGGGAAGAGTCAAGAGAAGGGTAGAGACCACGCCCTCCCTGGGACCTTGTCACAGTCCACCTGCTTCTCAAGTTGTTATTTAAGAAAATCAAACCTCGGTTAGATCATAGACATGCGTTAACAAGCTGTCTGTTGTTCCTTGATGCGGAAAGTTGCTCACTTTCTCTGTGTAACAATGAAACTACAGTTCTATAGATAATATCTTTATTCTCAGAAGGTCCACAATCAAGATACTGTATCCTTGCAGCTTTCTTTTAGCTGGCTTAGGAAAAGAAGTGCCGGCTGAAAGCAGTCATAAAGAAAATCTGGCAAGGTCTGAGTGAGCTGAGTTAGAGGGAGAACAGCTTACATCTTTCAGCCTGGATATGGTTGACGAACTTTCAAACAAAAGGTGGAAAGAAGACACACCTGTTTTTGTCAGGACACCATCCCAGAAATGTATATACTGATATCCCAATATACTGATCATAGCACAGCTAAACATTTCCTCTGCTGCTAGGGTCACACGGGGCCCAAAGGAGACAGAGCCATCTATCACCAGAGTCAGTGAAATGATCATTAAAATTGAGAGGAAAATCTCAAAGCAGTACAGTTGCTTATGATGTGAATGAATGAATGAATTAGTGTGTCCTTGTTGCGCAGTGCACAGCCTGCCTCTCTGTTGAAGCCACTTTAGAGGAGGTATTGTGGCCTGTGTAGCTGGAGGCACTCCTGGCATGCCACACCATCGTGTGAGGTTAGGTCCATGTCCCTCCATCCACATGTGTACACGTGAAGATAGATAGCTTTTTATTCCTTGGCTTAAAAGACTTTTTAGAAACATTTCCTTTATGAAAATATCTTACCAGAAACAGTTTACTCGTTCCTGTGAGTAATCAAATTGCACAGCTGAGCACTCTGTTAGGTCTAGGATCCGAATTGGTTCTGGTGACTGGAAAACAAAACAAAATGATGTCACATAAATAAACACATGAGAGTGTCCGTTCCTTAACAAGGTTTCTGCTGTGAGCAACGGTCAGTTTCATTAAAATAACAGATGATGGCAAAGCCTGACACAGGGGAGACACACGCTGGGGTTTGGGATCTAGCTTTTCATAGATTAAGCACTGGGAAGACATTGCTGGGCCGTACAGATGGCTCAGTGGTTAAGAGGGTGGTCTGCTCTCGCAGAGGATTAGTGTTCGATTCCCAGCACCCATACCAGGCAATTTAAAACTGCCTGTAACTTTAGCACCAATGGATTCAATGCCTCTGGCCTGGTACCGATACTCATGGGTACATACTCCCATTCAGGCACATGTTCATGCACATTATTTAAAAATAAAATAAATTTATATTTTTGTTAAAAAAGATGCCTCTTTTGTCAATTTACATCAGATTGATGCAGATTTTTAAGAAAGGAGTCATATTTTCTCCCATCTTTTAGAAACTTCTACTATTGCTGAATTCTTGTATAAAGAAAAAGTAAATCATTTAAGTTGACATGATAAAATGAACCTTGTCAATGGATATACTTTTATTTATTTACTTATTTATTTATCTTAACGAGAATGGCGATTTTTTAAAAAAAAAGATATTTTAAATTTATTTTTATATGAGTACGCTGTAGCTGTCTTCAGACACACCAGAAGAGGGCATCGGATCCCATTATAGATGGTTGGGAGCCACCATGTGGTTTCTGGGAATTGAACTCAGGACCTCTGGAAGAGCAGTCAGTGTTATTAACCACTGAGCCGTCTCTCCAGCCCTGGATATGCTTTTAATACAAGGGGAAATTGCCTCCTAGGCAAGAATGGCAAGGGAAGAATTCCTTTGTCCCAAGCAGAGGGAACCCCATACTGCAGAGAGTGACAGCTGCACTGACCAATCAGCAGTCTCTGGAGGGAGGACCTCATTTTAGCAGAGTCAGAATAGATCAAGATCAAGAGTCTGGATTTTGGGCTGGCAGCATTCTCAGTGGGTAAAGATGCTTGTGGTCAATCAAGCCTGAAGATCAGAGTTTGATTCCCATGAACTGCTTATTGAAAGGAGAGATGCAACTCCATAGGTTGTCCTCTGATCTCCAAACAAGCTCTGCGGCCAGTGTGCCCCGCCCCCTCATAATTAAATACAAATTGAAAAGAGCTTGGGTCTCTAGACTCTTGTTTCAGAGGATGTCCAGAACCTCACAGAACCAACAGCTAAGCAGTGGCAGCAGTGGGGGTGGGGTGGGGGGGCGAGAGAAGAGGGAGGAGCAGGCAGGGGAGGGGGAGGGTGCGGATGTCTTTCTCACCATCTGGTCTTTGAAATATTTCAGTTCGTTCCTTTGCAAAGTGAACCATCTTGTTTTCCAGGTCTGAGGGGAGAAAATTTAAGTTTGAATACAAGAATGTAATATCTAAAATTGATAGTTTATTTTCATTTTAAAAGTATACAAAGGATTAGATGAAATAAGCCTAAAATCTTTTTGAGAAAAGTTTCAAAATAGCTATAAAAAATAAGATGAGTCTATGTTCTAAAATCACAATAGAAATACCACTAGTTCATTTAAATGAATAGAACCAGCTGTTGTAAATATTCAAGGTGATTTATAACAAGCCACTTAAGTGTCTGTTTTATTAATGCTATAATAAAAATTGGTATCAACTTTGAGAACCTTCTGTGAGCTATGTCACCACCCTAGAAATGTATGTATATTTCATGTATACTCTTGAAACTTCATTTATATATCATGTATATTTACCCATTGCATATAAAATAATTTCATCTATTATTATTTATTATTATTACTTCAAAACTGATACGGTTGAGAAGTTTAGGGTCCTTTAATCACGTGACACTCTGAATCTTCTCTGGACTCAACAGCAGAGACTGTTGCTGCCGTTTCCTTCCTATGTCTTAACAATGCCCCGATCTGTCTCAGCTGGCAATGCACCCAGTTAAAAGAGACGATAGAAGATTGCAGAATAAACATTCAACAGGCATAGTTGTTCATGCCTGTAATCCTCACACTGCGGATGCTGAGAAGGAAGACTGTATGTTTGAGGTCAGCCTGGGCTGTGAAGGAGACACTCTTTGGATATGAAACAAACGAATCAATAAATAGGCGACAAAAATGAATGTCTCCCATCTTCAGTGAGCATCGAGTCTAGAAAGGACACTGATAACTGCACGACTAGATTAGACTCAAGCAGCCTGGTTTACAGGAGAGAGAGTAGGACTCTGACTCCTCAAATAGACAGGAGCTGACACATTGCATGACCATGGCTATGACATGTGAAAATTAAAGAGAGCTTTAAAGGTACAATTGCAGGCGGGGAGCAGGCAGGTGTCCTGGATTTGTACACTGTATTTACATTGGTACTTTATAATGTAATTTTTCTTAAGCACCAGCGATGTGTTTGGCCTACCTTTCAGTAAATATTTTATAAAAGTTTAACATTTTTGTTTAAAAAAACAAAACAAAAACAACAGAGGGCTAGAGAGATGGCTCAGTGGTTAAGAGGACTGGCTGCTCTTCCAGAGGTCCTGGGTTCAAGTCCCAGCAACCACGTGGTGGCTTACAACCATCTGTAATGGGATCCGATGCCCTCTTTTGGTGTGTCTAAAGACAGAGACAGTGTAATCATATACATAAGATGAGTAAGTAAATCTAAAAAAAAGAAAGAAAGAAATGCTCCTGAACTAATTGGCCCCTTTGTTCTCGACCCTTCCATGGAACATTCTGCACAGTGCTTCCTTTTTAGTATGATCTGCAGGTTACTCACACAGGGCTTCATCAGAGAACAATTTCTTAGGTAATATAAGTGGCTCAAAATAAGTTTATAATTTTCCTTAAAAAAAAAAAAATCTGTCAAGATTATGAACCCTACTCCCTTACCTTTACCAGGCCTCCCTGCTTGGTGAGATAGCCTTCTTTGGTGCCCAGCTGCAAAAGAAAAGACCTGGAATGAAGCCCAGAATTGTCACATGTTTGGCCTTGTGCTGTCCCTTCTTATCTTGCAGTGCTGGGGTGTGTGTGTGTGTGGGGGGGACCTTACTCCAGGCAAGCACTTTACATTAAGCTGCAGGCTCGCCCTTCTCTCCTCTTCTATGAAGAACATGTCTGCCACTGATCTGTGACTGACCCTCTCCAGCTCTTGCAACTCTCCCCAGTGCCACGGCAGACACCCTGCATCCAACATATTCCATATCCACAGGCACTGATGGGAGGGCTCTTGATTACCTCAAGCTGGCAACTTGAAAACAATTAACAACAGGTGGTGTTTGTTAGTGTGCTGTGAAAGGCAGCAGTTCAGACTGGTGTAGGAATCATAGAGTAGAAACAAGCACTCATATGGAACCGGCAGTTGACATTCTGATTGGCTTTCAGCCTCCGTACCCTTGCGTTCACTAGCCATGAGCTTAAATATTAGATAAAAACATTGAGTCTGGGGCTGGAGAGATGGTTCAGTGGTTAAAGAGCACTGACTGCTCTTCCAGAGGTCCTGAGTTCAATTCCCAGCAACCATGTAGTGGCTCACAAGCATCTGTAATGGGATTGGATGCCCTCTTCTGGTGTGTCTGAAGACAGCTACAGTGTACTAACATACATTAAATAAATAAATATTTTTTAAAAAGAAAAAAAAACAGAGTCTGTAATATGTATAGATTCTTTTTCTTACCATCCCATAAACAAAACATTCTATTGGTCATTTCCGGGGCGTTTGTACTGCCTTGGGTGTGATAAGTAATCTAATGTGAAGTGCATGGGGTGTGTGTGGATAGTTTATGTGCACACTTCGCCATTTTAGATAAGGATCTTGGACATCTAAGGTCATTGGCTTCCATGCAGGGTCTTGGAAATACTGACCGATACTGAGGGATTGCTACATTTGGGACAGTCTCTTCAGAAGAGTAAAAGGATTTCCTTATTTTAGGGCTCTGGCTTTTAAAGTTTAAAAAGGGAACTAAGAGGCAGAAATAGCCATATTTGTTTTATTCCACAGCTTTCCTTCTACACGGTCCTCTCTACTGCAAACCTGTCTCATGAGACTCTGGTCCCATGGGAAGAGGCTCAGAAGTGCGAATGCATTTATACTTGTCTACTCAAAATGGGATCTCAAATACAGACAAATTAATGTTTTAATTGGTTTCATTGTTTCATTAGTTCAGAGGTAACAGCAAGGAATTATGGGAATGGCTTGGACTCTATATAGACCAGGGGCCCTAAGATAAAAAAAAAAAATTCACAATCCCATGATCAGCACAAACTGAACTCCTGGGACATTATATTGTTCTAATGTGACCTCCTGATAAACCTTTCCTTATAGAGCAGAAAACAGGTAAGACCTGGGAAATGACCACGTTGACGTCAGGGTTCTTTTTAATGGAAGTTTCTAGACTGTTCTCTCCTGAAGTGAATTCTTCCAACCAAATAGAAAGAGGAACAACGGAAGTTCCAAGAACCGAGATGAGAACTAGCTCAGAACCACTTGTGGAATTCGGGTGTCAGAACAGTGAAGGTGAACTTCCTCCGTGTGCATTTCAATGCTCAGCGACACTGCTGAGTCTGGCGTCACATAATCACTGTGATGTGAAAGAAATTAAATTGAGGGGCTAGAGACATGGCTCTGTGGTTAGAAGCACTTGTTGCTCCTCCAGATAACCTGGGTTCGATTCCCAGCACCTAGATGGTAATTCACAACCCCTCTAACTCCAGTTCCAGAGAGTCAATGTCCTCTTTGGCTTTTCAGGGCACCAGGCATGAGTGTACATAGGCATACATTAAGACAAAACACACATAACATATATTCAAAATTGGAAAAATAAAGTAAAAAAAGAAATTAAACTGAGTTAAGTATTAAGAAACATTTTTAAAATTATCATTTTGGGGCTGGAGAGATGGCTCAGTGGTTAAGAGCACTGACTGCTCTTCCAGAGGTCCTGAGTTCAATTCCCAGCAACCACATGGTGGCTCACAACCATCTAATGGGATCCAATGCCCTCTTCTTGTGTGTCTGAAGACAGTGACAGTGTACTCACATACATAAAATAAATAAATAAATCTTAAAAAAAAAAAAAAGCCAGACAGGCAGTGGTGGTGCATGCCTTTAATCCCGGCACTTGGGAGACAGAGGCAGGCGGATTTCTGAGTTTGAGGCCAGCCTGGTTTACAGAGTGAGTTCCAGTACAACCAGGGCTGTACAAAAAAACCCTGTCTTAGAAAAACAAAAACAAAACAAAATTATCATTTTGGTTTGTTATAGGTGAGTGTCTATAGAGATAAAATAATTAAGGTTAAATGTTTTTATAAAGGAGCCATTAAACTCAAGCTAAGAGATAATGCTACGGGCTATTACCTTTAACTAATATACTAAAAGTCTAGTATTTTCTGTGGTTTTGATAAGTGAAATCCTAAAGACGTATGATCTGAAAATATACAGAGTCTCTGGATATAAGGACTGAAATAATTGTGTGGCAAGTTTGTCCTTAAACACATGACTGTAGCAGGAACAATGTTTGGAATAGCTCTAGGTAAGGAACCTCCTAAATGTTTAACAATAAAGGATTAGCCATACCACCTCCCTCACCGTTTTCCATAAACATCCAAAGTCCTCAGGTGGAATGAGCATTCAGACATTCATGCACCTTGGTGTAGAGTGGTGGAGCCCAAACAGAGAACAAGGAGAATCTATGTGGCTGGTGCCATTAGCTGTAGGAGCAGCAGCTTGGTGTGGGTGGTAAAACCAGGGGTGGGGTGAGGTGGAGTGTGGTGGGGCAGGGTGAGGTGGGGTGGGGTGGGGTGAGGTGGGGTGAGGGCTTCTTCCCATATAGGTGAGAGTGACAACTAGCCTGAAGTAGTTATCTGCAGAGAGTGGGGTGGCAGTGGCCTGGAACTGATTACTGAATGAGCAGGAAGTCCGTAGGGGGAAGGGCGACTGAGCAGCAGATGGACATTGCTTACAGGTTCATTGATCACCACATTCCAGATAATGGGACCCATATTCCTCCCTGTGGGAGAAGGTGTCGCAACCATGAAAACCTAGAATGAGCCTTATGGTACTGATAAGGATTTCAGTCGTTGCTGTGTAACCATGGAGGGAAGAATTGATAAATGAACAGATGGACGGATAGACACAGATATAAATTCATAGGTACACATGCAGACACATGTGTCTTTTCCTTATCCCTGAGTAGGTAGGAGAGTGACATTTCAATCAAAACAGGTATCTATGTGGTTCAGATATCAAGTTGTGAAGTACCACTTTATAGACAAAGAGGAAGACGTTTCTTTTGAAAAATAGTTGACTTTAGATATGACACAAGGAGAGCATGGGCCAAGTCTGGGGCACATTGCTCTGTCAGAAAGTCAAGTTATCAAAGCACCAGGAGGCCATAGACACAGACATAGACACATAGACACCCTGAAAGGCTTCTTACTCACCAAATCACAGACAATTTTGAAAGATCAAAATAAATTGTGATAGGATCTTAACCTATCAACACAAAACACTGGATAACATGGGAAATCAAAAGCTCTCCCTTAAACCAGCCCAGCAGCCAATGAACATAAAAGAACCAAGAACGTCATCAGCTCACCACTTGCAATAACCGGAACAATGGTTAAGACAGCTAAAAAAACACCAACTGACGGGCAAAGGTTTAGTAAGGAGCAGAATGCACATTCATCAGGAAGGAATGCATACTTGTAATTCTCCAGTAGATTAATAAAGATTCTTGAAATCTTTATTAATAGCTACAACAACAACAAAAAGAATAAAATGATTCTAAATGGAAGAAAGCCATCGACGCCTCTCAGTTGCTCAAACCTTCCTTAGGGGGAAACTGCAAACCTAGAGTCTGAGGAGGCAGAGAGGGCCGTGAGAGCCCCTGAGGTGTTCCTGCCAACCAAACACTCCAACCTAATCATGACTCCCTGAGAGACAAGCCAGCATGGGGAAGAGTTCACGAGCGGACTGGGTTTTAATTTCCAAAACTGAAAGAGGAGGGAACTCAAGGCAAAGCAGGAGTTGGGACAGGAAGGACAATCAAGAGACAGGACACATAAGACCAAGGACAGGATCTTTGTATGGGTGAAGCAAAGCTCACCAAGATCTGTGGCTACAACGGTAGCATAGCAACTTCGTAATTTGGATGGTGGTGTGTGGTCATGGAAGCAAGTGTCTTTGTCTGTAGGAGCACACACTGCTGTGTTTTTGAAATGATCAGGCTTCCTATAAGCCATTAACTCACGACTGGCTATTGGAAAACAAAGCTTTTTAGATTATTCTTGCAGTTTTTCTGTCAATTCAAACTTATTTCAAATCTTAAAATGTGGTTAAAAACACCCAGCCAAGCAGAATGACTGTTTTAAGTAAAGTAGAGTATTAAGGATTCACTTAATCGTGTTTTAGGAAACCATGCAAGCTACCAAAGATGTTTACAGGGTATAGTTAAATATATATATTATAACTCTGTAAGGAAGAGCCTAAATACACACACACACACACACACACACACACACACACACACACACACACACAGAGAGAGAGAGAGACAGAAAGAGAGAAGGATACACATGGACACACAGTTAAACATGCTGGAAATCTACAAAGGAGGCACCCAAGAAGAACCATCACACATCGAAGATCATATAACAGAGAAAGACGTCACAAAGCAAAGGAAACATCCTCTTTTGAAGGAAAGGGTTGTTATAAGGAAGCTGAGGAAGCATATATTCTCACTAAGCCAGGCTGCGTCCGGAACTTGAAATACATTGTCTCTTGGAGTATAACTCCACTGTCTATTATCATGTTGTCTGTCTCTTCGTAACATCTTGACAGGTGACCGACCAGCTCATGTCCTAAGAGATCGCCTTGCCTCTAACTTAGCAAAAGTCCACTGAACACTTAGTAATTAGGGGGTCTCTTTCAAACTGTGAAGACTTAAGTAACTAAAACTCTCAGACTTTTTCAGCATCCAGAACAAAGACTCAGTCTGTGCAGTGAGGGAGAGCTGGCACGGGAGCCGTGCTCACTGCAGGACACTTAGCTCATCTCAGCCACCCCTCTGCTGGGAAGCAGCGCAGGCTAGCTCTCTTGTGCTCTAGAGCCTCACCTTCCCTCTGGCCCACTCCTAGTGATGCTGACTTTGTTGGTCCCTGAAGCCCTTCTGCGGAATGTCTGTCTGCCTCAAGGATCTTGTGTTATTTTCTCTCTCTACCCTGCCTTCTTACTCCTTGATGAGAACTGTTCTTTTCTTTAGGAAAAAAAAATGTTGACAATTTCATATATGCACATAACCCATTTTCTCCTTCCTCTAAATGACATTTCTGCTGCAATGTCTCTTACCCAGGGAAGTTACCCTGTCCCTCCCTGTAACTTGTTTGGTGTTCTAGTATGCTGACTGTGTCTGTGACCTGCTCTATAATGGAAGCTCAATGCCTAGGTCTTTGCCTAGTTTACTCAACACTTAAAGCTAGTGGATACTTTAAAATGTTCATTTAACAAATGAATTGATTAAATTTAATCTTACCTCAGGGGCCTAATGCTTTGGCATTTACAATATATGAACAATAATTCCCTTAAATGAAGTTGACAAAGGATGTGAAGTAACTTTATGTAAGCACCTGCATTTGGGGGAAATGGGGCTACTTTCAGTTTTTTACTTCAAGCAAGTTCTTCTTCTAGAAGTATGACATAATGTTCTTCCTCCACGGGCAGGAACTCATTTCTCAAAAGAGAAAACAGAAGTGTGGATACACTCAGAGCTCAAAGCAGGGAGAGAGAGGTGACAGCATTGGGTGAGCAGGGACAAGAATGACAACCTGACCAGGGCTCTCTTCTCTCAACTAGGTCAGTTCAGGATTCCGTGAGCAAAGTATAATGAGATACGGTCCTGGACCTATTAAAAAGCCTCTACTATTTTGGTTGGTATCATTACACAATAACATTCTTAGGCTTCTTCTTGCTATATTGTATGTGTTCCTTGTTGACCAAGCCCTAACCACTGTTTAAAAGTTCTCTCCTGTGTTACAGTGTCCACATACTTAGTCAGATGAACTTTGTGACACTAGGAGGAAGCAAACAAAAAGTAGTTATGACTTCCATAATCTGCTCTAAAGAGTCTTAGTCCTAGCTGAGACCGAAGCTACAGATGGAGTATTGGCTGAGTCTTACCACTGACCAAAGATAAACATAGGCAAAAGTTAGCAGATCGTAGGCTCACTGATCGCGAGTCTCTAGGAGTCTAACAGAGGCTGAGAGGGAAGGTGGGCATAGCTTCCACCACTAACCAAGAAGCTGCCTGCCACCGATACCTGCTAGCAAAAGAAAAATTAATTCTCTTTAATGGAGTCTACTGGGTATATCTGCCACAGTTCAGGGTAGACCCAGAAGTAGTTGTCCAACACAAATCAAACTCACTGGTGTTTAGTAGACTTTTTGTCTTTTAAGAGTCATTTTTTTTGTCTTATTGATCTTTTGCTTATGTATTTTGCATTTGTTTTGTGTGTGTGTGTGTGTGTGTGTGTGTGTGTGTGTGTGTTTGGTGGTACATTTCTTGGTTTTTGTTTTGTTTTGTTTTAAGAAAGAAGGGGCATGGATTGGATGGGGTAGGGAGATAGGGAGGGTCTGGGAGATACTGGGGAGGGGAAAGTGTGATCAGAATATATTGTATAATGTTTTTATCTCAAAAAAACAGAAGAGGAGGAGACTGTGAACATAAGCAGGTGGTACACGAGGTGGTTTTGTGACAGCTGAGAATGGGGAAAGAGGAAGCCACGAAGGGAACTGGATGGCAAGAAAACAAGAACCGAACAGAAGTAGGTCTTGATCTGATCTCGTTTCTCGTCTGTCTCTGGAAATGTATCAATCCGTTTACTTTCCTAGATTTCCCTAGTTCTAAATTCTGACGCTTCCTTTTGCATTATGGGATGCGGGGATGAGTCATCTGATGCAGCTCTTTACCCAGCCCACCAACCTCCAAGTCTTTTAAAACTAATTTTCAGGATTTTTATTTTTGAGGAGTTGTAGTAAAATGGTAAACTATTCAAGCTACAAAGCCACAAGAACTTACAAGCAATGATTCCTGTATATATGTCCTATGTGTGTGCCCACATGTGTGCACGTACATGCTACAGTATGTCTATGGAATATATATATATATATATATATATATATATATATATATATATATAAAATAAACTTGAGTTTCTTTACCTTCTACCTTGTTTAAAACGTATACCAGGTTGAGCTGGACTTAAAGCTTGTGGAAACTCTCCTGTCTGCCTGTCATCTTCTCGCAGGGAAGAAACACATGTGTGCTACTTAGTGCTGGCTTTTAAGTAGGTTATAGGATCTCAGCTCTGGTCTTCAGATTGCATGGGTAGTGCTTTAACCAGAGTCCTAACCTCAAACCCTTCTTCCCCTTTTATTGGCACAGCATCTTGCTACAGAGTCCTGGTTAGTCTCGACGTTAGCTTCCCGGGTGCTGGGGCTTCCAGACTGCACCACCACACCCAGTGTGGCACATGCAAGACAGTCTTCTTTGGAATCAGAATAGAAAAAAACGTCACTTTGGAGATAGGAAGGTCCCATCTGTTTTAATATGCTTGGTAGTTAATAACTTGTAAGTGGCTGTTTTTTTTAAGTGTAAATGGCTTCTTGGTATTCTATTTGGATGTTGCCATTTTTATCATCTGCCAAAACTAAGATTTCCCCGACTAGAAGTATTCAGCCTGCCAGGAGGAGAGAGCAAGTGGAGGAACCCTGAGGATGGGAAAAGGAGGGGATGTCGGATGTCGGAGGAGCCTGCAGACCGTGGCTCACAGAATACATAGGGATGACCTCTGAGATGAGCAACCACTCATCCCCGCATCCCATAATGCTCGGACTGAAGGGGAGTGGGGTCACACTGCCAAGAAGTAAGAATACTTTCTCCCCGTGGGTGCCATTCACTGGAGAACGAAAGGCAGAAAAACAGCACCCCGAGTTTTCCCGGGAAGCTGAAAAGGCTTTTCTTTCATGGATAGCTGAAATGCAAAGGAAATTGTTTCTCTATGTTTTAAGCAGCTTGTCAAGGACTGATGGCTTAGGCAGCTACGTAACCTCATCTCTCACCTACTCTACCATGAACCTTTAAAGAGAGAAATATCAGTGACATTTTCTAAGGTTTTGAAATCCTATCACTAAGCTCTCTCTCTCTCTCTTGTGTTCTACTGGTGATAAAACAGGATCTCACAATACCAGGCAAGCACTGTAACTCTGACCTTTACTCATTCAAAGTGTTTGTGTGTTTTTTGTTTGTTAGTTTTTAATTTTCCTTGGACCAGCTGAATTTAATTATAGCCTCCCAATATTATACCAAATTCCAAGTTTTGTATCTCCTCAAGAATGTACTGCTTTGTTGTTTGTTGGTTTGCTTGCTTGCCTTTCAAGACAGCTCCGGCTGACACAGAACTATCTTTTTAGCCCAAGGCTGAGCTCATAGCGACTCTCAAGTCTCAGACTCCCAAGTGCTGGGATTATGAGTGTGTGCCACTAAGTTGGTTCCAAACTAGAACTTTTGTGTGAGCCAATGGACTTTAGTTCTTGCTGCATTCAATGGCAATCAGTGAGGAGCATGGCGGGCACTCACAGAAGGCGCAGTGGGCACGAGGTCGTTCTCTGTCCTTCCTGTCTGCATTGCTGTGTGAACACGGACTGATTCATAAATGGAAGGTTCTTCTACTTCCCTTGGATAAGGATGCTTCAAAACCATCAGAGTCCCTGCATGAAAACAGAAATATACATACAAACATACATATATAGTCCAATGTGATGCTTGAGGGGAGATACGAAAGTTAGCCAAGGTGACTGGCTGGCGGCTTGTAAAGTCTATTTATTAAATGTGTGTGTGTGTATGTGTGTGTGTGCGTGTGATATGTGGAGTTCAGAGGGCAACTTTTGTGGTCAGTTCTTTCTTTCTACCATGAGCCACCAGGGATCAAACCCTGGCTTGTGAAGCAAGCACTCTTCCGGTTCAAGCCTTCTTATCACCACCTCCATTGTTATACTTGTGATTACTCATCTCCACAGCATTCCAAGAGGACCAACTTTACACAAGCCGTAGGACTTGGATGCAGAGATGTACAGCACGAGTTAGCTGAACGATCAATATGGTCGCTTAACTGAGCAAGGTGATGTGACCCAGAGAATGATGAGGACAACATGGGATGCTCAGAACAGCTCACACAAGAAGCTTGACGGCTGAGCTGGACTTTAGGCAATTAACTAGAAACTTTGCAAGCGGACTCTCATAAAGCTGTGAGAACAAAACCGAGAACACTGGCACAGGGAGGGTCTCTGCTGACGTCCTTACTGCTTAGCAGCCTTGGAACAAACATAACAGATTAGTGGACTCAAAACCAAGGCCTCCCAGCCCTCTCCCCACGTTCTCCTAGCACCCCGACGCTCTCCTAGCACAGACACGGGTGATCAGGGCAGGAGCAGATGGGAGCTCATTTGCAATTGCTTCCATGTCCATACAGAAGAGGGGGCCAGGCAGAAAGGGGGTTCAGCTCAGGCAAGCAGGCCCTGGGAACATCATTCAGAGGCTCCGTGAACCTCCGACTCTGCGTTCTGACGTTTCCCATTCTGTGAACTTCCCCCAACTGATCAGTCAACCAGAAACTAGAAACTTTGACTAGAAGAAAGCCGAAGACTCTGTCTTTCTCTACTGCGATGGCTTCTTGCTAGTTTTCTTGGCGGCAGGGGGAGGGGGAGCAGCTAAGGACCATTCAGGGTCTTGGGTGTGAGAGCCAAAAGCTCTACCTCCAGCCTGCTTCCTGCCTTTTATCTTAAGAGGCCTTTTCTACAGCAGCTCTATTCAGGACTTTACTAGACATGAAGAAAATAATTCATCAAGTAATTTAGCTAGTATTCCTTCGTTCAGTTCTGCGCCAGGCACTGGTGTTGGCCATGGGGCCGCCACAGCAGACACACGTTCCTGCTCTGATTAAGCATATACGCAAGATTCAGGGGCCAGAAACACTAGGCCAATACATTCCAGGTGTAAGATGTGTTGGGGCTGGAGAGATGGCTCAGTGGTTAAGAGCACTCACTGCTCTTCTGAAGGTCCTGAGTTCAAATCCCAGCAACCACATGGTGGTGCACAACCATCTGTAATGGGATCTTCTGGTGTGTATGAAGAGATCTATAGTGTACTCATGCATATAAAATAAATAAAAACTTTTTTTAAAAAGAGGTGTTATGAATAAATAAATAGCACAAGACAGGAGATGGGGAAGACGGTAACATAGGCTGCCATCTTTGAGAAGATGAATTGAAAGACTATAGAAAAAATAGACACCAACATTGAGGCAAAAGAGAGGCCAGTAGTGACAGAAAAATACCTCATTAGTGGTGCAAAAGCTCTGGATGTTAACAATAACTACCCTCTAAGACATTGCATAGTGTTTCTATACACATGGATGGCTGTCAAATCAGATACCCTGGACCAGATAACAGGCTGCCTTAAAGATGGGAGTTTGTTTAGAAAAGATGAAAGAGGGATGGCTCAGATGAAGAGATGGCTCAGAGGATAAGAGCACTGACTGCTCTTCCAAAGGTCCTGAGTTCAAATCCCAGCAACTACGTGGTGGCTCACAACCATCCGTAATGAGATCTGACGCTCTTCTGGTGCATCTGAAGTCAGCTACAGTGTACCTATGTGTAATAATAAATAAATCTTTGGGCCAGAGCAAGCAGGGCCAACCAGAACAAGCAGAGGTCCTAAAATTCAATTCCCAACAACCACATGAAAGCTCACAACCATCTGTACAGCTACAGTGTACTCACATACATAAAATAAATCTTTTAAAAAAGATGAAAGAAGGTGTCTCTGATTTTGCCTTAGAGGAGGATCCAGGCCCTCTCTCTATCCCTCCCATTCACATCAGTGGCAACAGGCTCCCAGTGACAAATGGCTTGACAGTCATCATAGGGCACAGTCTGCTCTTTTATCACCGTGACCCTTCCTGAGAATTCATCAGCCCCGTGTGGAGCAGGAGTCAGAATGAAAGCAGAGGCATCGAAATTGAGTGCAGCCTTAGAGCCGGCTCGGGGGGCATGTGCAGACTTGCTTTCCCCTGCAGAGACTGGGTGAGCTTAGGGCTGGTGTCATCTCTATATTTGCCCTACCCCCAATAAATACCCCCCCTGATATGCCAGGCAACCACTCTGGCATTGTGGAAAGACCCCTGGACCCATCAGCTAAGACCAGGCTGGATGGCCTCTCTCCTGCCCCTCAACTCAAGCTGACCTAGGCCAGCCCTTCTGCCTATTTGTTCTTCCCCTAACTAGTGCAAACAGCTAAACTTCCTCCACAAAGCTGAGCTGTGCACCAGACAGAGGGTGTTTGCAGAAAGATTACAAAACAGTAGATGGTATTCTTCGATACAGAACATTGGAAAGTCCTTAAATGAAAATCCAATGACTGAATTTTGGGGAACTTGAATTTTTTTTTCTTAAAAAAGATTTCATTTGTGCGCTCGCTGCTGTGCACATGTGCACACTGATGTCTGCTGAGGCCAGAGAGAGTATCAGATTCCCTGGAGTGGGAGGTGCAGGTAGCACAGCTGTTTGGAGGGGGTGCTTGGAAGGAAACTCTGGCCTGCTGCAGGGAGAGCGTGCATTTCTAACTGTTGGGTCATCTCTCCAGCCCCAAGCCCCACACTTTAAATTTTACACTACGTATTCTCTCTCTCTCTCTCTCTCTCTCTCTCTCTCTCTCTCTCTCTCTCTCTCAGCAATGCTATTTCCCGGCTTCACAAGCATTGTTGGAGGCCCATGTTTGAGAGGTGTGGAGACAGGCCCTTGCAGATGACATGTCCATCATCGACAGCCTCCCCGTTGCCATGACTATTGACGATTGGGCTGGTTCCCTTTGTTCTCTAGTTCAGCTTGCTGCACATCCTGAATGAGCATACTAAAGCGCCCCTCTTCTCCACACGCTCCAGGGTTTCCACATTTCGCCAGCTAGAGAAGCAATGGCTTATCACCTCCACCCAAAGCCCAAGACCATGCCTTCACTTTACAGGAAAGGAAATCTGGGTTGGTGAATTTAGATAAAAGAACCACAGGACTGTGTTGGAAGAGTCAGATAAAAGGCAACGGGGACATGGGGGTGGAGACGTTGTGGGTGGGGGTGGCAGGGGACAGAGAGGGAAGAAGATGAGAAACTTTGCCCTGGCTGCTTGGTTCCAAGTTTCACTTCAGTTTCTGAGCTTCGTGAAGGCTGCTTCCTGCCGCTGACGTGAGCCTGGCTTCAGACACGTCCAACGTGTTGACAAACTGATTGATAAACATAGAGTTTATGTGACAGATAACATCCATAACTCCATCTACAATATCAGGAGTGTATTACGATGAAACTTAGACCAACGGCAGGAATGGCCTCAGACCTCAGATGTGTTGGTTGCTTTCATCTTTGTCTTATGCACTAGAGTTAGCTTGTGAGCTCTCCCCTCTCCTGATGTCTGTAGACACCAGGGGTACACATGGTATAGGCATGCCTATGGGCAAAACACTCATTTACATAAAAATAAATAAATCTTTTTTTTTAAAGAATGGCATTTAATTCACCTCTCTATTTTGTCTATTTTAGCAGGCTGACGGTATCCATCTGGTAGTTTGTTCGCAATACTTATTTGTTAAGTAAGTGTGAAAATATTCATCTATGTTTTATTTATACTGCCCCTGGGTTCAGAACACGGGTTTTCAATTGTCGCTGTGCGATCTTCTGGCCCCTGCCATTGGGAGGTGGCTTTCTAGGGGCTGGGGTACTGTACGAATAGTCCAGTTCTTTTTCTTGTCTACTGTGGTTCTTGCCTGGCACACTTTAACCAACATGTACACGTATTCCAAGTCTAGCCTCCCAGAAATAAACACACTGAGAAAAAAGAAGTAGACCAATTCGCCAGGGCAGAAGATTCCTTTCAAATGTCAAGCCAAGCTAGGTCACTTATTTTGGAGTGGTCCCCTGACTCCACCACACATATAAGTATAATAGGGATTAAAATATGAGACCTCATGAACAGCCGATGAACACATCTGTCACTAAATGTTTCATGCTATACCAAAGAGCTTGTAGCTCCTGCCTTGAATCTGATAGAATCAGTTACTACCACGGGGTTTAGTGAATGAGTCATACTGCTGCACGTCTCTGCTGAGAATCATTCTAAGTGTCTTTCATATCTGAAGTCGTTCTCCCTTCACAAGGAGGCACGAAAGTGTGAACTGTTACCGCAAGCTAGATTTTTACACGACGATGAAACCAAAGCTCAAGAAGGTTGACAGTGGGCCTGAGAACACAGGGTTGGCAAATGGCAGACGCCAGAGTGGAATAGAGACCTCGTGGGTCTGCTCATCACAATGCAGTTACTCTCAGCCTAGGGTGTCCGGTACCACGGGAACCTGTGCTGGATGCGAACTGCTCTCCATGGTGGGGAGGTTCGCGCATGCGTAAGTCAAGGTTTGACGAAATAAATTCACAGGTCAGCCTCAGGAATGGGAATGAGCAAATTGGCTTCTTTTCTCATCAGACATGTTTTTTTGTTTGTAAAGGGGAAATTGAATGGTCCCAAGATACCTTCCGTTTCTCCCTGCCTAGAAAGCAATTCAAACATTCAGTGGGAAGAGGATGGGAAAGAACGCTTCATAACCAAAGCTGGTCCTGCTTCCGTAACTATGCTACTCCTCTGAAGGACTTAGTTCCCAGCTCCCTTTCATGGCAGCTTCCCATTCTCCTCCCTCAGGTAATTTTTCTTTATTTATTTACACAAGCAACTTGATGTTCTTTCTTGGGAACTATTTAATCAAGCCTACTATTTTAGGATGCTTTCTGTATAGTTATTTTTTTCTTTTTTTAAAAAATGTTTTAAGATCTTTTTTCTAGTATAAGGCTTTGAATGGGGTCAGTGAGGTGCCACAGAGGGGCACAGATGCGGCCAAGCCTGATGACCCGAGTTTCAGACCTGGGCCCCACGTGGTGGAGAGAAAGAACTGACTCCAGAAAGTTCTCCCCTGACTTTCCTATGGGCATTAAGGCACACATTAATACACAAATAAATAAAATAAACAAGTGAAATAAAAAATATTTAAACGACCCGCAAATGCCATTTTACCTAAATACCATGAGAATACCCGTAGTCCAATGGTGGAAGTTGAAACGGATCCATTTTCTTTAGAACGATAGGTCTGCATTACACAGCGAGCAGAGAGAGTGCCTGTTCCTTCCGAAGCTTAGCTTTGGATTCACTCCAGCTTTGGCACCAAGGCTTACGAGACGCACAGCCTCGGGGGGTGGGGTGGGGGAGTAACATAAAGCCTCATTTTTTATTTCCTCATCCGAAAATGAGGTCACTGCTTGTATTCTTGTGGGCAACGGGGAAGATTAAATAATTCGTGTGAAAATCTCTGAGCGAAAGTCTGGAACCTGCTAAACGTTCCTCACTGTGGCTCCACCCTCACCCCGCCCCCACCCCTGTACCGCCTCCCCTACCAACGGAAACACTTTAGGGTCTGACCAGCGGGAATGGAAGAAGCTTGATTTGGCAAAATTCCAAGTTGTCCATTAAGTTACCTCCCGAAGCACCACAGGCAGTTCTTAAACTCTTAACTTCATTAGCTTAAAGCACTACCCTCAGGAAACGAGCTGGTGCCAAAAGGTGGATAATATGAGCTGTAACTTTTACCCAAGGCCCAGGCATCCCACATCAAAGCAAAAAACAGAAGTGGAAATTTGGCTTTTGAGAAAGAACCACAGAGGGTCCCCAACGCTGCACCAATTATTCTAAAGGGAAGCTGCAAACGCACTGTGCATGCTCCTATGTGGACCAGGTGACTAAAGTTATCTTCAACTACTAAAACAAACAGGCAAACACCCCCCCCAAAACGACGTGGCAGTTTTCACTGGAAGCTATTGCAATATGAGCGAAGGGTGCTTTGTTTTAACAATACTTGGGTGTCTACAAATAGATATCAATGCTGTCTGTGTTTTCATGACCCTGTGAGGGAAACTTTGCTAATTAGAGGAAGAGTCAGTAAAAATGAACTTTACTAAAAAAGGTTTCTCAAATATCTAGGTCTATGGAGTGCTGTCTATAAAGAATGCACTCTTTAGATACCATCATGGCAAATGGAATGAGGATTCTGGATTTAATCCTCACCAGGTAGATACAGAACACAGAAGCTTAAGTCTATGTCATGCTTTGTATCAATTTTGCTGGTTAGAATTGCCAGGAGTGTTGGAGTACTGTACAGAATACTGTAGGGAAACCCCCGGCATGTTAAGGAATCGATTTGCATTATTCTTTCAAGTTCTGGGATATATCAGGACACAAAACTCACAGGAATCCTCTCATGGGGTTTGTGATAATATGCACAATAAGATAATGTTAAGATAGGTTTATTAAAGATTATACAACTATCAAATGTGCTGGAGGAAAAGTCTGTAAGTCTACTACATAGCTTTGCTGTGGGCTTAGGAAATGATAAAGTTTTGAGGATTAGAAACATCTTCAGGGTGTCTATAGATGGTAAGACAACTTAGAATGAAGATGAACTGTAATGGAGACCAGAGGAAGAGATCATTCTAGGGGCTACACAGTTGGCAGGAGGTTAGGTGCGACCTAGGAAACCTGTGTTCTTCAGACCAAAAATCACAAACTCTGGGTATTTAAGAAACAGAGAATAAGAATAAAGGAGAAAAAAATAGACACTTAAATGTGTCCCTTTAGATCAACACTTTCAATTGTCTTTAAGACAAACTTTTTTCCTGCGACCTGCAATCAAGTATTCTGGGTGCCATGCTACTGAAACTGTTATGTTTCATTGTAGAGCACAAACGTGCAGTTTGTGTCATTTTATGCACTTCACCCTGTTGCTCTCAGAGGTAGTAACTTTCCCATCAGTGGGGAAGTCAATATATTGCCTGCTCAAGGGAATTGTGAACATTGGCAAGCACTGGATCTCTGAACTACATACCCAATCCATTTTTAACATTATTATTATTATTATTATTATTATTATTATTATTATTATTATTGGTTTTTCAAGACAGGGTTTCTCTGTGTAGCCTTGGCTGTCCTGGAACTCACTCTGTAGACCAGGCTGGCCTCGAACTCAGAAATCCGCCTGCCTCTGCCTCCCAAGTGCTGGGATTAAAGGCGTGCGCCACCACGCCCGGTTTATTAGTATTATTTTTTAAAATTTGAGACAGTATCTTACTAAGTTTCCCAGTCTTGAATTTGTGATCCTCCTTTTTCAGTCTCTTGACTGCAGTGGTCTGTGCCACTGAGCCAAGCAGACCGTCTCTATATATGCACACTCTTAGGCACTGCAGGCTAAAGCTAAGCCTGGGGCTAAATAACAGCCACGATCTAAGTTATTGGATTTTATTTCTGATTTTAGAAGACCTAGAGAAGAATGTTCTGGCAGAGCCTCTACAAGGCAGAAAATTTGGCTTAGAGGTCTCCTGATCTGTCAGCGCTAACATCAGGTACCAACATTCCTTGTGCTTTTGAGAATGGGCCTTGCTATGTCGCCCAGGTGACTTTGAACTTAGGATAATAGGCAAGTACCACCATTTGTGCCCACCAGGAGCCAACGCACAAGTGAGCAAGAAGTGGGCTATTTTTAGAAACTGGCATCTTGCTTTCCATTTGCCATTCCTCGTGGCCACAGTGGTGACTCTGTGACTATTGCAGCCCTGCTCGGCTTAACAGACATTGACTTCAGCACACTCTCTTGTTTTCCGGAAGCCTATTACTCCTACGGTGGGCAGATTGGAACACTCAAGTGTCATGAGTTTTGTCCTTTGAATAGGCTTTGAGAGCTTTGGCTTCATCTGGTGGGAACAGATAAGCAAGTAGAATTAATGCATTCTAACTCAATGGCTTGAAGTCAGCAAGTCATGTGCACACTCATCAGCTGAATCAGGGCTCCGGAAGCAGCAAATTGTGTATCAGATGATGGATAGCGCAGAGGACAGCCAGTGGACAAGATGACGAATTTAGTTTTCTAGAATAGATGAAGTGGGAGCCTCGGTGATAACACACAGAACGTTTTAACTTTGTAGAAGCTACTCTAAACTCCAATCCTAATGCATTAAGCACAAGCCTCTTTTTTTGGCCAGGGTCTTGTTATGTAGTCCAGGTTATCCTCTACCTAGGATGTGTAGTCCAGGCTCACCTTGAACATGGGATCCTCTTGCCTGTGTGCTAGAATTGCAGCTACCACTACACTTGGTTGTGAGATTTCTTTAGTCAGGATAATGTATTTATAAAGAGGCTGTACATTGCTCTAAATGCAATGTGACATTGACCCTACTGTGTGCAGGTGACCCTACTGTGGTGCAATTTCAGGTGAGCCCCTTGTCTGGTGACTGTGTGGGAAAGTCTCAATCAAAATATATCACATCCACTTTGGTCCCAGCCTTGAAATCTGCCAGAAGGCAGGATGTGTATGCACATCCATTCGTCAGCCCCTAATTTTGAGAAGGCACAGAGAAGCATAAAAAAGATTTAAATAGTGTCTAGGAAAGAAGTTTAAATGAAAGAATTCACTTTACTTAAAGAGATGGTAAACAGATAACAATAGTGGTCTTGATGGCTCCAGGATTCGTAAAGGATACTCGTCCCCTCATTTATTTATTTTTTCATTGATAGCAAGTATGGGAGGAACAAAAGGAGAGGCATTCAAAAAAAGAATGGAGGGCTGGAGAGATGGCTAGGTGGTTAGGAGCACCTACTGCTCTTCCAAAGGCTCTGAGTTCAATTCCCAGCAACCACATGATAGCTCACAGCGATCTGTAATGAGATCTGATGCCCTCTTCTGGTGTGTCTGAAGACAGCTATAGTGTACTCATATAAATAAAATAAATAAATAATTCTGTAATTGAAGAGGAAGAGAGGAGAAGAAGAAGAAGAAGAAGAAGAAGAAGAAGAAGAAGAAGAAGAAGAAGAAGAAGAAGAAGAAGAAGAGGAGGAGGAGGAGGAGGAGGAGGAGGAGGAGGAGGAGGAGGAGGAGGAGGAGGAGGAGGAGGAGGAGGAGGAGGAGGAGGAGGAGGAGGAGGAGGAGGAGGAGGAGGAGGAGGAGGAGGAGGAGGAAGAGGAGGAAGAGGAGGAGGAGGAGGAGGAGAAGTGGTGGCCTTAAGACACTCCTCTCCATTTCCAGAGATCAAGAATTGAATAAACCCAAGTGTAGGGTTGAGCACATACAGGAAGTAAATAAACTGTAGAGATTAGAGAAACCGATGCACTGTCTCAGGTCAAGGTAGCAGTGGAAATTAATATTCCCACATGTATTTGTTTGTGAGAACAAGTTAAACACTGAGGAAACTGTCAGGGCTGATTGTGAGGATTTCCATCCGGGAAACGACAGATTGACAACTTTAGGTTCACACTCAGAACATTCTGCCACAAACCTGATCTTTTCAGAAGCAGTCAGTGTGTGGTTCCCGTGAGTCATTCACCTGTGCCAGACACTGACTCATACTGGGGTCTGTTCCAGTGACATAAGTGGCAACAGCAGAGATCAGTGATGCCAGCTCGCCCCGCCACACTGATGAGCAGAAAGACCACTCCAGAGTTTACAAGAAAAGTGTACACATTCACGACAGTTAGCTGCGGCACCACCTCTCAGGCTATAGGTTCTTGCAGTTTTCCCATTGTTGATAAACTGAGGTTTTTTTTTTTTAAAAGGAAATAAGGCTGGAATTCTAAACCATAAATTCAGAGGTGACCCTTTTCTTTATACATTATAGACAAACAAGTTAGAAAACTCAAGGGCCAGCATAGTGTGTGCTTCAGTGTGTATAGAGAATGTCCATCAATGGTCCATGTGCTAAAGGGATGTGACCACCTGCTTGGTCTTATGAGAAGGTAGGAACAGTGTGAAAAAGTGAGGTCTTTGGTGGTGTGACATTGAAGGGGACAGTAAAATGGGATTAAGCACCCACCCCACCTCCATCTTCTTTGCTTCCTGATCATCAGCTGAGTGGTTCTCACTGCTGTGTACTCTCATTATGGCGACAAGGGGCTAAGGGGTCATGGCCTAAAACCACAGATGCTGTCAGACAAAAATAAACTTACCTGTATTCCAAATATCAATAGTGATTATACCAGTGGGATGCTGGCTGACAAAATGTGGGGTTTGATATATCTACATCTATCATCGATCTATCTATCTATCTATCTATCTATCTATCTATCTATCTATCTCTTCCACTTTGACTAAGTACTGAAATGAGAAATTATGAGTTCATACCAAGCTCCAGGCCTAAAACTATGTAATAAACTAAGGAGACAGTTATGGACTATTATTATTATTATGGGCTATTATTACTCATAAAAATGTCTTCTAACCAACATTTTCAATATTGAATTCTTCGTTGCTGTGGGCATTTTGTGTGAAGTTTATCTTTGAAAATGCTTCAGATTAAGTTCTCTGGGTCTCACCTACACACACACACACACACACACACACACACACACACACACGTTTCTAAACCTATCAGTTTTGTGTCACAAACAGTTTCCTGTCAGTGTCCATGCCTGAAATTATTGTGAATTGACTTGTGTTTTCTTTTCTTTATGTATCATAAAAGAGGACATTCTAAAGAAATTCTCTCTTTCCCTTCCCTATTTATTTATTTATTTATTTATTTATGGTCTCACTGTATACCCCTGACTAGCTATGGAACTAACTAGGTGGATCAGACTGTGGCCTCAAACTCATAAAGCTCTGCTTGCCTGTGTGAGTTTTTCATGTCCCATATCCCATGATTCAGTGCTTCTGAGGCTGAGACAAGAGGGTCACAAGTTCCAGGTGAGCTTGTGGCTGTGGCAAGGGCTGCCTTTGATGTATTCCTTCCCTGTCTCTCACCATGCAATGTTCTCAGCCCCAGCAGAAGTCACCAGAGTCCAAGCAAACCCTCATGCAGAAATATGAATTAATAACTGTCTTAATAAGCCAAATATTTAGACTAAGACAGCTTACCTGTCTCGCTTCCAATCAAAGGCTGATTTGCAAAATGCTTGACAAAATCCTTTAAAGATGAATACTCATTAAAGCCGAATTTAAACGAGTACCCAGTGTATTCAACATGAAAGTGCTTGACAGAGTCTTTGGCTCTGAAAGAAAAGAAAAAGTGTTTAAAGTTATTTAACAAATGACAATTCTTTCTGAAGGTAAATATAACAATGTGTTAGCATCACCATAAATAAGCCTTTGCGGAGGCAGAACACACAGCCATCAAAATCATTGAGCACCTTACAGGCTGTCCTGTGTGTCTTCTGGCAGGGAATACTCTCAGGTTCTCACTCTACTTGAAGACAAGAGACAGTTACCCTGCCTTCTCTTCCACTGACTGCAAAGGTTCTTGATTAACCTCTGCAAAGGCCATGAATTCAGGGACAGAGGTGACAGGCAGGACATGTGTGTCCTTGGCCTTCCTCCCTTGTCTGGGAGTCAGTCAGAATCCTGCTTCTGTCAATGAGTCACATGACCCTAGTCTTCTTCCTTGCCTGCCTGCATGATTATCTACGGAACAGAGTGTCACATTTCCAAGGCTGTCATTTTCCACTTCATCTTAGAGATGAAAAGAATTATATATAATCTCTCTTCACTTCATTTGTTCGTTTCTTTTCTCTCTAGTCTCACCTCCTACCATGTGGTCAATACCCCAACTTCAGAATGGATCAGAGTCAACAGTAAGGTCTGCAGAGCCAGCTTGCTGGGTCTCATGCCCAGACAATGATTCAGCAGGTGGAAGGTTCTAACAGGTTCTCATCTCAGTGAATGTTGCTAATCTGGGGCACCAGCTTCAGAACTTGTCCATCTAGACCTTCCATTCTTCTAGAAAGAGTTTTTTCCACTTTTGTTCCATACCTCCAATTGGCCCTTCCCATTGGTAAACAACCTTGAGTATTTCTGAAACTTCTACCTCATGATAATTCTGCCTTATGTTGAGTGCCTTTTTATTTCTTGCTCAAAAATTTGCCTTCTTTTATGCAATTGCTATACTTTGCTTTGCTTTGTAGCAAGATTTGAGTCTTAGTGGCCCTATGAGACTATACTTCTTGACAACAAGGTTGTTGAATTAAGATGGCTGGTACAAAATGCACACTTCCAAAGGTCTATTATTAAGGGAATGGACAAACAAATGAATAAAAACAATCATAACTCTAAACAACTAGCCTATGGATCCTGTCACCTCTGATGGTATCTCCCCCCTACCCCAAGTGTTACCAAATATTTGTAATAAAAACCAGTGATGTATATTTTAATTTTTCATGAAGATGAAATACATGCAATCTATTCATAAATAGCTTATGATTAGATGAGCCACAGGTAGATAAAACTTTAGTGACCATTTGTGGTCTACCTGACATGCAGTGTATGTACCTGTGTTCTTACATGTGCAGGTACATGTGTGTATAAGCACATATGCACATGTATGCACATGGTTGTGGAAGCCAGGGGTTAATCATTTTTCATGAATTGTCTGCATGGATTTTTTTGAGGCAAGGACTCTCACGGATCCTAGGGTTCATCAACTCAGCAAGTCTGTGTGGCCAGTGTGCCCCAGGGATACCTCTGTGTCCTCCTTTCTAGCATCAGGATTATGAGCACATACCAACATTCCTAGTTTTCTACATGGGTGCTGGGAGTTCAACTCAGTTGTTTTTTATTTTGCATAGACTTAGCTATTACTGCCTAAATTATTTCACTAGTCCCTAGCCCTGTTATTTAGAAAATTTATAAATAAAACTTGTCAGGGTGACTCCAAATATTAATAGATATAATTTTTCTCCCTTTGGCTGCCTATTTTTTTTTAAAGATTTATTTTATTTATTATATGTAAGTACACTGTAGCTGTCTTCAGACACTCCAGAAGAGGGCGCCAGATCTCGTTACGGATGGTTGTGAGCCACCATGTGGTTGCTGGGATTTGAACTTATCACCTTCGGAAGAGCAGTCGGGTGCTCTTACCGGCTGAGCCATCTCACCAGCCCCTGGCTGCCTATTTTTTGTCCTATTCTCTACCTATCTCTCCTTCTCAAATAGGCATGTAGTCTCACTGCCATAGAATGGAAGGTATGCCAGAAAGAACTCATAGATGCCCCGACCCCAACTTCAGTGTATATTCCTGTTCCAATTACCCAGGTAAGAACTAGTCAAGATGGAGTTGTGAAGAGATTTAGTGCTTTGTTAACTCTCCAAATTGGTTCACCTAAAAAACAAGAAGAGTCTCTTGTGGGCTTGACCTCTTCACGCGAGCTCCGTGGAACAGAACTCTCTGTCACAGGAGAGGGTAGAGAGGTGCTCTGGCTGGCAGGAAGGCAGCAGACAGTCGTGCCGTGTGTATTACTCATACAGGCCACACAGCACAGACCACAGTGGCATCTGTCAGTTGACACTGCTCCCTGATTGACAGCTAGGGGAACAGGGACCCTGGTGCTACCACAGCAGGGAAATGAAAGACAGACAAACGAGGTAAGGAAAGGAGGAAATGGTGCAGGGGTTCTGCGTTCCGGACAAGAGCCCCAGCTGCTGCTGAAAACATCTTTAAGTCAGGCTGGCAGAATTTGAATAGAGGCCCTGACTTTAATGCATGCAGGAACAGTGACAAGGTCAATTTGTGTTATTTTAAGCCATTAAAAATTTTTGGTGACTTGTTATATAGCATAGAAAGTGAATACCGAAGGGTCCATGTCTAAGGAGAGGATAAGCAATATATTAAACTCTTTGCCTTTGAGCTCACTGAAGCCTGTCAACAGTTGTTTAGAGAAGTACTTTTTTGTGTCTGTTTGTGTGTGTGCATGCATGAACGTTTACATGTGTGCAGGCATGCTTATATGTGCAAGTGCATGTGTGTATCTTTGTGTGCATGTGGAGACCAGAGGCCAGTCTTGGTTATTGTTCCTCAGACAGTATCCATCTCTGGCTTAGAACTCACCAAATAGACTAGGCTGGTTATCCAGTAAGTGGTGTCTGTTTCCATAGCAACAGAATTGAAAAGATACACTACCATATCTGACTTCCCTCCTTCCTTTTTTCCTTCCTTCCTTTCTTCCTTCCTTTCTTCCTTCCTTTCTTCCTTCTTTCCTTCCTTCCTTCCTTCCACTGCCCCTCCTTTTCCCTCCCTCCTCTCCCCTCCTCCCTGATGGAGAAACAGCTAAGAAAGTAAAAGTGTTTCCCCACATTGGAGAGCTAGTGTAGTTGGTAAAGTACATGCCTTGAAAGCATGAGAACCTGACTTTGGACCCCAAAACCAAAGAAGAAAGAAGAGGGGGGAGAAAGGGGGAAAGGGAGGGAGGGGAAGATGGAGAGGGAGGGGGAGAGGAAGAATTAATTAATTAATTAATAACAAAACCCAAACCCAAATAAACCAAAATGGCTGAACTAGATGAAAAGGAGCTAGGAACAGCCTCGGGGATGTAGCCACTGCCACCCCGAGAGTGCAAGGAGACCAGGAACTTACAGAAAGGAGAGGAGAGAACAAGACTTCCTGGGTTTGGGGAAGTGCTGCCACAGTCATCTAATAGCCCCTGAGGGCCGTTATTAGTATAGAGCCTTTGATGCATGTCCAGCCAAGGCCACAAGAACTCAGGAACACTTGATGCTTGCTACTAGAAGCCAGCGTGTCAAGGGTTCAAGGCTACAAATGGAGCCAATGGGGGATGGGAGGAGAAACCTTAAATACACTGGGCGCCCTCATAGGTGCAACTCAGAGGGACTAGATTAGCTCACCACCTGGGGGAAACACATGCAGTCCATAGGAAAAAATTAAGTTTGCACATTATTTATTTGTGTCTGTGACTATGAACACTGCATGGTCACAAACCATCCCGCCTTGCTCAGGCAAGAAAGAAATCACAAAAAAGGGACGCAGTCCAGGAATTCAGATGACAGTACTCTTTCACTGTTGATTAAGCCAAGACAGACAGCCTGCTCCTTTGGGTTTCACGGACTTCATGTGTCTAATGACAGGTTGGGATTAAATAATTCTCAGTCCCCTTTGGTTTTGACATATTTTTTTCTGTAGTGAATAGAACGAGAAATATTTTTTTAGTGTATGTGTGTGTGTGTGTGCGTGCACGCATATGTATATGGTATATGTATATGTGTGTGTGTGTAGTGTATGTATATATAAGTGTGTGTGGTATATGTATATATAAGTGTGTGTGTATGTGTGTGTGTGTGTGTGTGTGTGTGTGTGAGAGAGAGAGAGAGAGAGAGAGAGAGAGAGAGAGAGAGAATATGTGTATGTATGTGTTTCTGTGAGTGCAAGTGCCCAGACAGCCAGAGATGTCAGATCTCCCTGGAGCTTGAGTTACTGGCCATTGTGAACTCCCAAACGTGAGTACTAGGATCCAAACTTGGGTCCTCTGCAAGAGCTTAATGCTCTCAACCATGAAGTCACCTCTCCAGCCCTGGAAAGATTTCTTTACAATCTTATCATTCAGCATTTGAAATCCTTTAATCTGGTGACTCACCAGGAATCAAGGAGTTTTTGTTACCTGGCAGTGTGAGTGCTGTGTAAAGAGAACAAGTGACAGACGGGACTGAAATCTACCAAGTCCCTAGGCACCTACCTCACGGAGAGAGAGTAGAGCCCAGTCTGCTCATTGCTGTCCCTCAGCAGGTAGCTACCATCACGTCCATTGGAGAGCAGAAGGGCTTCGGCAGCATGGCGGGTGAGGTTGCCGTGATACCACCTAGAAAGACCAGAATGGTGTTTTCCTTCAGGATGAGCCATGGGGAACCCTTCTCTGGGGTTTCCCCTCAGAGATGAATCAGCAATATTCTCCATTTTAAGGATGCCAGAGACCAGGCTCTCAGCCAGAATGAGAACTAGGAATTCCCCAGACAAGTGTGAGAAACGCCAGTGGCACCTAGCAGTAGGCTATAGGCTGTGGTCAGAACTAACTCCCACACTGTCCTAACCTCCAGCTCCTAAGAATGCGACCTTATTTGAAGAGAAGTGAAGACAAGGGTGGTCAGGTGGGCGCAATCCAGCGTGGTTGGAATCCTCCCGTAAAGTAAAAAGAGATCGCTGGGGGACAGATTTCCATACGGGAGAACGCTGTGTGACCAGGATTGTAGCCAGAGAACCAGAGTGACCAAAACAGGTTCTTCCTCGAAGCCTGCTTGAAGGATCCACCCTCATAGATGCTCAGTTTTGAACTTGGAGCCCTCGAACCTACGAAATGGTCGATTACTCTTTGTCAAACTACCCGGTTTGTAAGACAGCACAGGCTCTGGATTTGTTTGAGAGGCACAGCCTCAGTGCTTTAGGTGGAAGAACTATGAAGAATAGTTTCCAACACCAACTCTGAGCCTACACATTCACCAGCACTCCCTCCACACACATGCGTGTGATCCTGGGTCCTCTGGAAGAGCGGCCAGTGGGTTTAACCACTAAGCCATCTCTCCAGCCTTGCACAGAGCCTCACATAGATATTGCTCATCTGACTTCGGCTGTAAGGGAGCTGAAGTGGCTCAGACAGGTGAAGCACCTTGCCTTTTCAAGTGAAAGGTATCACCTGGATTGGGACCCCTCCATCCGCATGTCCACACGCATGCAAGCATGTGCACAAACAATGGGAACAAAAGTAAAGGGAACAAAAAGTCCATAAAAGCATTGGCCAGTTTCTCTTTCTTTTGTCTGCTCTCCCTCTTTTCCAAGAGAAGGAAACTTTCATGAGAAAACCCAAGCTGTCCAGGGTCATGAGAAAAATGAAGCTGTACACAAGGAACCCTGGGGTTTCGGAGTGAGCATGTGCTGTCAAGTCAAACTCTGTTTCAAGCTGATGATTATCGAAGGAGCTGGGGAGTCCCACGGAGACTCAAGCCGACCGCTTCACATTCCTGAGGGTTTTTTTGTTTTGTTTTGGTTTGGTTTTTTTGTTTTTTTGTTTTTTTGTTTTTTTGTTTTTTTGTTTTTTTGAGACAGGGTTTCTCTGTATAGCCCTGGCTGTCCTGGAACTCGCTTTGTAGACCAGGCTGGCCTCGAACTCAGAAATCTTCCTGCCTCTGCCTCCCGAGTGCTGGGATTAAAGGCGTGTGCCACCACGCCCAGCTCTCGTTAATATTTTGGCTTAGTCCAGAAAACTGGGCACTAGAGGTAGTTGTCAACTGCAGGGGACCCCCCCAGTCCCAGGGAGCTGATGAGATGGCCAGTCATTCCGATGATGCGGGTGGCGTTAAGGAGGCATCGGAAGTGTCCAGGCAGTGAGAAATCTTTTGGTCAGCAGCGCAGGCATCAGTTGTGATGTGGCTGGGGCACGAAGCCTCCACCTGAGTGGCTGAGCGAGCAGCAGAGTGGGGCTATGGAAGGACCCTGTGTTGGCCAATATCAAACTTTCTCTGGCTGATCTCTCACAGATAAAATTGCACAGTAGCTGACAGAGTCTGGAACAGCCCCCTTCTCTGTTTTATCATCTTTAACATTTCTTTTTATCACAGGCTTTTGTGTCCTTTATCTCCCAAAGTACTCATCTCCAGAGTACCTTTTAAGATTTGAATTTTGAATCGTCCCTAGAAGCTAAGTTCTGATGTGTGGAACAGAACAGAGCAGCACCTAGTTTGCCTGGTCTCACTTCAGGGCCCGCACAACGCCGCCTGTGCTTGCTCTGGTCTCTTCAGAATTGCATGAGGAAGCTCACACAGAGCCCGTTGTGGACAAAAGTTCTTTGTCATCATTTTTCTCTTTACCTTTGTAAGACTGGTATTTTGAGAATGAATTATAGTAAGAAACCAGTTGATTAGTGGGAACTGTGAAGAGAAATGATGAGCTAATGAGCGTCTACCTTGGACCCAAGCAGGGGTGAGGGTGAGGGTGGGGTGGTGGTGGGGGTGGTGGAAGGGAATAGCAGAGCAAGAAGAGGTTAAGCTTTCAATGTGATCCTTCTTCAGTGGCTCCAACTGCTCAGACCACTTTAGCTTAGTTTAGCAACTCTGTGGTCCCTGCTTTAGCTTAGCAACTCTGTGGTCCCTCCCAGTAGCAACTTCAGCTTGTCACAAATCAAGATGACAAGGTTTTCAAAGAGAAAACCCACATTTTCACATATTGAGATGCTGTCTTCTGTTATACAATTTCCCCAGTTCCTTAATTTTTGCAAAAGAGAGCAAACCACAAGCTTTACTAAATTCTCTATCACTAACACGCCAGACATTCTCCTAGCCTCTGGTGACATGTGACTACGAAGTCTTGAATAAGGTTTATTTTCCAACTCCAAGACTTTTGGTCTTACTTTCTCTAAAGAAAAAAAAAAAAGAAGAAGAAACTACTGCTGGTAACTGTCTGAGAAGGCACCATGTTATAGTCACCTTTTATTCCTATGGCTTATAGATTTTTTACAGTTGTGTCTCAAGGTCAGAAGCAGTAAGAGTAAAGATGTTAATCTAATTATAGACTTGGGCAGAATACTTGCATTGGGTTTAAAAGAATATCAAAACTAGCAGTTGACCTTGAAGGAAACAGCGGCCTTATCTATCCCAAGATAAAGCAGCAAATTAGGAAACACCCTCCCACTAAATAGTTCTCATAGCTGCCTCTCGGAGGTACAGGAAATAAACTCAACCACAGAGAACACAGGCAGGCTGGATCCGGAAGCTCCTTCTCAACTCGGCTCCTCCCGCCTTCATCCCAGTGCCTCCTCATGCTGGAACCTTCTAGGAGACTGTTCCAGCATGCTGGAAACACCAAGGTGTTTTATCCTTTGGGTTTTATTATTTTAATTTGCTGGTCTAAGTTTATGTCTTGTTTGTTTATGTCTGTTGAAGGACTTTAAAATTATTGAGGTAACTCACAGTACGTTAAAAATCACATTCAAAAAAATGTTACAAGGAAAAAATATCTTTTTATATGCTACTTATTTAAATAATTTTGATATTTATTTTGCCACTAAATTCACTACCAGACAGACCACTAATGAGTTGCTGTAGGAAATCAATACAAAACCTTGCTACTCAAAATTTGGGCTAGCCTGAGGTCTTGGTAGAAGTGTATATTCTTGTCCCCAGCCCCCTGACTGTGGAGGCTCAAGCGATCTCTATCCTGCTAAGAATCTGAGAATCATGAACGTGAACGAGCCTTGATCCTAAGAACCTTCTTCCTTCAGTAGTCCTGATGGCTTGACTCCCATGTTTGGCATCTGGGGAAAAGGGCAAGGTGAAGTACTTTCTGGGTTTTCATAGAGAAAAAGGACCTGCGGGTTAGCAGTCTGAGATCCCCGGTGGCTGCCAACCTCCTGTTGCGTGCTGCTGGATCTCATGGAAGGATGGACAGAGCCAGGGAAGCATAATGGCGGAGATGATCGATCGCGCTCTGGGCTCGACTGTGGATGTCTGATCCATTAGGTAGTGAGAGATCGGGCATCTCAAGAGGAAAGAGCACACGCTAAGATGCTGGGGTCGGTTTGTGTATGGACAGCAGAATGCCTAGCGGAAACACAGCGTCCATATTGGGGAGTAAAGTAAAATCACAGAAAATCTGGTGCTTTGCGTTCTCATTTAAGATTTTTTCCATCCCTCATTCTCTTCCTTCCTTCCTTCCTCCTGTCTTCCCTCCTTCCTTCCTGGCTGTACTGGGCATTGAACCCAGGGCCTTGCACATGCTAGGTAAGTGCTTTACTAAGCAAACCTTCAGCTCTAGAGTATTCATTTCTCATGAAGGAAATTTCTTAGCAACCCATGCCTACATGTTATTAATATATTTCACCTTACACCTCCATTCCTGGCAAAAAGAAGTGACCTGGAACGTGGATTTTGGTTATATTGAGTTATAAAGGGACATATATTTGAACCAAAAGCAGGAATAGAAACTCTTGATTATAGGAAAGCTGGGGGGGGGGGGGAGCCCACAGCTGGCATAAATACTCCAAAAAAAAGTTTTTCTTTTTAGTTCTGCTTCAAAACAAAACTGTTCTCATTTTAGAATGCCGGTGACACCCTCTGAAGTCTTTGGGCCCCAAAGGACAGGTGGATAATGCGTCTCTCCTTCTCTAAGGCCGTGACGCAGATGATGGATCTGGGGTTGAACCTACAGCGCGGCTTCACATCCCCTGTGAACGTGGTGAGGAGGAAACATGAGATGTCTCCACCGGGCTTTCCCCATCCGAGCTGCTCTCACTTGGGTTCATCTGACTTCAGCTCCTGAGTTGCTCCACTGGACTGGTCGGATGTTGATCTCATTTGTGTACCTGTATTTAGAGTCAGTGCTGGATGCTTCAACTGTGGGAAAAGCTAAGCTCTTGAGCTCTTGGTGTCATCAGAAATTGCAGGTGTAGGATAAGACACCTCTAATTTAGCACCAGAGCTCTCAGGGCTCTATTATAGTCAGGGTGTATCTAAGACAAGATGGTATTGTTCATAGAAGATACCCATAGGGTGCAACTTCACTTCTCAAGTAGAGGGAGGCAAGCAGAAGCTTTCCACAGGGTTGGGGAAGTTCAAAAACAGCTCAGCTCGGTGCAGCGCACTGTCTGGGGGCGGCTGAGCCTCCCCACCATCCTCCAGCTGGGAGTTTTCAGTGATGGAGTCAGCAAGGTTGGGGCTTTCCATGTCGCTGCTTTAAGTGTCCTGCTTATACACCTTACTAGCAGGTCTGAATGGTGAGCATAGTTGTCTACAGCTTTAGGAAACAGACCTGGCAGAAGCACAACATGCAAATATCTACCCAGTAAAGCTGGGTATTAAACCTCAGCTCACAAACAAACAAACAAACACAAACCAAACAGTGCTGAAAGGAGAAATGTACAAGTATTTTTATGTGGGGTTTCTGCCCCACTCTACCCCTGTATAGCTCCAGAATAAAAGGCACAGGACCCTTGTATTTTTATTAACAATCTGTAAGCCTAAACTGGGCAGGTTCTGAGCTATTCTAGCCTACATCACAGCCATAGCCAACCTGAGTCTTGCTCTAATTGCTCTGCTCCATGTGTGTCTTCAGGGCAAATTTCTCCTGGCCACATGCTCATGGTCCATCCTCATAGTCCATCCCGAGTCTTGGAAGCCTTCTTCGTCCCCCATCTGTTTTTCTTTCTCCTCATGGTCCCTACCTGAGACCCACCCCCCACACACACTTCTCTATCTCCAGTCCCACCCTCTTCCTCCTGCCCAGGGGATCATTCTTCATAGCACGTTGGTCAATACAATGCCTATGTCCAGACTACAACCTGATCTTGGGGCACAGAACTCAGCATCTCAATACACAGAGCACAAGACCAACCCCAACACAGAGGTATTTAGCGGCCAGGATCAACCTGTGCTAGGAGTCTGATGATAAGACAGGAAGTGCTGGAAAATGGAAACACTGAGACAGATGGAAGAAGAGGGGCAGAAACTCAGAAATATGGGAGTCAAAGAGAGACAGACAGATATACAAAAGGACATTCTGTGCAGGCCAGTAATCATAGCACCCAGGAGAGTAAAACAGGAGTATTGGGAGACCAAGGCCAGGTTAGGTTACATAGTTGAACCAAATCTGAGCAGATAAGGGAAAGAATGAATAAAGAGAAAAGGGAGGGGGGCTTCTCTCATCAGGATCCACCTCCAAGTGGAATTAAAGAAAGGGAGAGATTGAAAAAAAAGTAAAAGGAAGAAAGAGGAAGAGAGGGATAGAGAAGGAGGTGGAGATCACGGCTCTCACCTCTCACACAGCCAGCAGAAGTATGTGCACTGTGTGCAGCTGGGAATGGTAAGTAGTGACTTAGAAAGTGTACACAGAGCGACCCAGTCATCTACGAGACAGAGGCAAAGAACATAGTGGTCCCACAAGGAGAGACTCACAGAGCAAGCCCTGAGACAGATCCACATGCCCAGAGATGTTAGGTACTGGGAGCAGATGAGGGACACAGCCACTGACTGAAGAGAGGGGTGGTAGAAATTGCATTTCCTCACTACAAGTTGCTTGTGTTCATTCCCAGGGCAGCCTGCAGTGTTACAGCATCATTCCCCAAAGGGTGTGACAAAGGGAATAGTTAATTTGTAATGGGTAAGAACTTAAAGTTCCTCACACTGGCTGGTCAAGGATCCCAAAGCCAACATTCCCTCAGGAGGCCCAATCTCCTCAGGAAAATGAGTTGACTGTGCACTTGCTCTGACCGCTCATGTGTCCCTCAGAAAATGCTGGCTTGGGTTAGATGCCTTAGACCACGCTTACCAGCGGAAACCTAGCCCCGTGGGTACAGCCCTGTATCTCAAGAGATGTAGGTCTTTATTCCATCCCTCCTCTGTAGACTGAATGCTTCCAATTTCTAACCAGTATCGGTTTAGTTCACCAGCTAAAAAGCCTTGGATGGAAGGGGACTCAGTCTAGAGTGTGACATCACTCGGCTGAAGTCAGCAACCTTGAGTTCTGGTCTTGGCTTTGAGTCAGCAAACACTTATACACCTGGTTTTCGACAAAAGGTAGGCTCATACAGAAAAGGTAAACCGAATGGCCTACATCCCTGCTCCTAAGGGGCTCCCGTCCAAGAGGAGGGGCAAAGTCAGAGCCACAGCATCCACACCTGCCAGGTGTCCATTATGTACCCATACTGTGAAAGGCACAGGTGTGAGTCAAAACAATAGAAACGGGAATATGAACCCAGGCAGCTTTAGGAAGGTACAGCACTCAGGCAAACACAGAAGGAATTTAGGAGATGTTTGTGAGTCTTAAGGTTTTCCCATCTATCTATCTATCTATCTATCTATCTATCTATCTATCTATCTATCTATCTATCTATCTATTCACCCCAGATCAGGGGGAGGGAGGACCACAAAACAACAAAACAACAAAACAACAACAAAAATATTCAAAAGTAGTAGAGCTGTGTTTGTCGGCGTGTGAGTCACTCAGTGGATGGACTGGCTTCCACCCACACTCCTTACTGTGTCGTTTCTCAAGAGCCAATCTGTGCCTCAGGACTTCTGGGCTCCTGAACAATGGTTGCTCATCATGTCCAACTATCTCATTATCCTATTGAACCATAAAATGTGACGGCCTTGCCATTAATCCTGTATCCCAACAAACACCCAGGGATTCCATACCATCCCGTGATCAACTCGATCTCAGACCCTCTGGAAACCCAGACTAATACAAGTATCCAAAGACTAACATGGAGAAACGCACCCACCCCCATCTAAGAGGAGACCTGGACTTTCTGGAACAGAGGCCAAGATAATGGATATCCTACCAAAACACAAACAAACAAACAGAGCAAAATTATGGCTACAACTCAATCTGTGTATTGATGTGTCTGTTCACAGAAAAATATACTTATAAGACAGGAAAGATTTTGAACAATGTCATTTTAGGTAGACATGTTCTTTGGGTAGAAATGACTGACGTTTACAATTTTTCCCCAATTTCTAATAATTGCCAGGTTCATATAATTTAACTGTTTGGTATAAATAATTTCAAACACAAAGAAAAGTGAGAAGTAACCTAAACAATGCTTCTATTTAAAAACACCGACTAGCTTGAGTGCGTGGGAAACTGTCCATTCCTTCTATAATATGGGTCAAGCTCAGACTGTCAGGATTGGTGACAAATGCTTTACCCACAGGGCCTTCTCTCTGGTCCAGTGGTATCTATTCTTTAGAGAGAATATATTTTTGCCATGTGTTTTGTATAGTTTTTGATGAGCAGTTATAAAGTAAAACAGACATATCATGATATGAAAGACCTCTACAGTTCCATATATTGGAAGGGATTCAAAATAAAATTCATGCTGAAAGTTTGTACTAGAGAGCTTACAAGGGTCTGAGCCAGGACAAGCCTGGATAAGTCAGCGCTAAAGCTGCCGAGCTGTTCCAGGAACTGATAGATAAAAAAGGAATGCAAGGACAATCAGGCAGAGTGAGGGGCCACCTGGTCTGAACCGACAAAGTTGGCTCCTCCTTGTTTCTCTCTTCCCCCTTGTTTGCTGTTAGGTTTGAGATTAACCAGAAGTTTTAGTGAACATCCTGACCTGCACATACTGCTTGTTGATGAATAATAACTTGCTGATGCTGATGTTTGAATCTACCAATCCAGCATGATCATGCCATCTTTCTCCCTCCCCCCCTTCCTCTATATGAACCCCTAGCTTTTGGGCCTCGGGGTCGACTCTGTCTCCTGCATGAGATACGTGTCATCCCGGAGCTCTGGTTAAAAATCCTTTTGCAGTTTGCATCAAGACGGTCTCTCATGATTCTTGGGGTGTGCGAACAGCCCGTGTTTGGAGTAGGGGTCTTTCTGTTTGATCTTACAATATCTCCAAAATATAGCAGCATAATTTCATGTAATTGTCATGTCGGTATAAATTAAATGGTTACATTTTAAAGGTGTAAATACTTTTAGAGGACAGATAACATGGCCAGACACTAGGAAGCAGGGCTGGGGCTGGGTAGAGGTCAGGTACTTGCTACAGAGAAGCTGTCGGGGGTTGGGGTTGGGGGCAAAGAACAGTGATAAGACCCAGCTGCTTGGACTCTGCTCAGCTATAAGCGAGTGCACAGCCGGGGAGCAGGAGTGTGAAAAGATACGATTTGAGCCAGGATTCAAGCAAGGCTTTCAAAAGCAAACTCATGGGGCTGGTTCTGAAAGTGATATTCTACAGCAGCCAGGTAGATACTTCTGGTGAAAGCAGGCTCTCCAGGATGGATGGAGGATGACCAGGTCTGAGGTCACATAGGCTGTTTGTCATAGCACTCCATCTTGTCAGGTTTCCCCCTATATCTCTCACCCTATATCGTGCTATATTTTCACATTCAGCTGATAAACATGGTCCGGGGCCACCTACACTATTGCCGCGTTTTTTGCTATGCGCGCAGGGTGTGGTTTGCTTCTGCGCAGTCCATGCTTCCCTTCCATATCCTCCCAACCTCGCCCAACGTCCTCGTTCCATAGATGGGTTTATGAATGAGTGGGAGAGCAAAGGATGCAGTGAAGCAGCCACTCCCAATGTGAGGAATTCTCGGGGCAGATTTCCAATATGTAAATGGAAGGAAGTCACACACAGGAGGGAAAGAAGAACACAGCTGAAGAGGAAACGCACTTGAGCCGAAGCATCCCAGTCAGTTCACTGCTCGCGCGGCACCGCGCAGCCGCAGAACAAACTGCCCGCCCTCCATTTGTAGAATTCAAGATTTCAGAGTGGTCTACACTGCCCGAACCTCATTGCGCTATCTGCCATCAAATCTCTGTGGACAGTTTTGACTTGATAGTGTTCTTAGCCTGTTTTTATTGTTGTTACTTGTTTTTTTTTTTCGTTTGTTTTGTTTTCTTTTTCTGGCCCAGAAAATTGAATGTGCACAGAATTCATTAAGGTTCTGGCTAACTGGGATAGTGGCCTGTCTATGCGGGACACCTAGTAGTCAAAAAATGACTTGACATTTTTTTTATATATATATATAATTAAGTTGTGTTGATTTGTGGAAGTCATAGAATTTTCCCCCCCCCCCCCCCAGTTTACATGTGCACCAAAAAGTGTACCAATTTAATAAAAAGGAAGAAGTTTGAGTAAAATTAGGAAGCTGCCTTTGGGGTGAAGCTTGCGGGCTCTGTAAACCTGGCACACGGCAAGAGATTGATTGGTTCCTCTCTTTCTCATCCGTAAGTGCACAAGGCCTCAGTAACACCAGCAGTGTATGAATTAAAGGAGTTCCTGCAGGCAAAGCGGGAAAGACGGTGTTTGTGAGTGGGAAGCCTGCGAGGCTGAGTAGTCGCCATTATTGTTTAATTGGTGGGAGCGGCGAGGCAGCAATGCACAGTGGGGCTGCATCGGCTGTTGGGCGATCCACATGTGCACTTAGATCCACTGGGTAGGAGGCCTGTCACGTGGCTTTTCCAAGCCACTGTCTGCTCTATGAAATGAATGTCTAATACCATCATCGTGATGGTTGTGAAGGCTGAATGCAGCGAAATGTGCTGATCGTATGGGGTTGGCGCATAGCCGGAGGGCATAGCTACCGCCTGTCACAGTACGGAAGCTGTCTGGCTTGTAAGCTACATAGGCGCAGTAGACCTAGCCAGTGCGGAACTTCAGCCAGCCAGAGTCCTCAGGTGCTTACAGGTAAAGCTGGACTAAGTGTGTCTTTGGAGTTCAGAGAGAGTGTGTACAAAGTGGCTGTCCTGTAATAGGGATGCATTGCCTTTATCGTTATGTACTTCCTGTGCCAACCGCTTGGTTTTTGTGGACTGAAAGCCAAGAATGGTTGAACAGATTGAAATAGGGGAAAATGTGTGTGTGTGTTTGTGTGTGTGTGTGCGCGCGCACGCGCGCGCGCGCATGCGCGACAATTGTAGATTAAAAACAACAAAAGATCTCTCTCCTTCCCTCCCTCCCTCCCTTTCTCCCTCCCTCCCTTCCTTCTTTCCTTCTTTCTTTCTTTTTTAAAGACAGAACCTCAGTATGTAGCTCAGGCTGGCCTCAAATTTACAAATCCTCCTGCCTCAGCATTCCAAGTGCCAGGATTACTCACATGTGCCACCTGTTCTGCAAATCAAATAAGGACATGCAAACTCTCATTATTAAAAAGAGAAAGAGAGAGAGAGAGCAACCAAGGACCCCCCATGCTCCTTCGTACAGTACATCTAGTTCTAAAAGTTCTATCATAACCTACAATTTCAGCTTTGCAGACTGCTTACTGAATCTCCCAAACTGATTCACCGTCATGAAAATGTCAGCCCCTGAAGAGAATGTATCTGTGTGTACCAACATTTGCTTTAAAAGAATCAGATCTTTGTTTCTGCTTACAGTTTCTGTGCAAAGAAATGACCTTTGCATTAGGTTCAGGCTGGAGCCATCCAGTTCCTCCATCTGAGGCTAACACCTGTGTACTTTGCCTGAGGCTAGGAAGGTGTGGAGGATAAATCAGTGAGGAGAGGACATGGGAGCACTCCTGGCGGCTGGCACCTCAAGTTCCAGGGACTCTTAGAAAAAAACACAACCTCAAGGCCTCTCCTCTTCTTACAAGTAGGATCAATAAAGAGGGTATTTCTGGTTTTGACTTCCTAGGCAAGGCTCCATAGGGAAGACTTGAATCTACATCCATCTTAATCTCTGCACTCTTTCACCTAAGTCGGCAGAGGTTGTCATGCCAACCGTGGTCCTTCCCATACCACAAGGGAGAGCCGGATCCGCTTACTTAGCAGTTAAAAGCTTGGAAACTCTGGGACTTTTCCTGGAACCTGTTTCTGAACTGTAAGTGGACCACAGGACTCCCCACCCCTTTGCCCCTTTTCTATGTGTTCTGATGAACCTGAAGTGTGGCCTAGCTGTCCTTCCATCACACTCTCTGTGTAGGCATGTTGGGGGCTGGGTAATAATCCCTTATGAAATAGAACCTGAGAAACTGAACTGAGGCCCATCCATAGAGCCTCCTACCCTGCGAGTTCTCGTGGTTCTGGGGCCTTGTGCCTTGGCTGAGCGCTGGATGTGGGGAGCTACTGCTGAGTCTCCCAGTGCCACATCTTGTTTGGAAAGCGGAGGAGGAGTAGACCTAGCTGTTCCCGGAGCTGAGCCTCCCCTGCCTGGTTCCCTGGGCCTGCTCTGTTAGTCCTTATACCTCCACAACAAATAGGCCTTTGTTTCCCTTCTCCTTTGGGGCCCCCTGATGCACCGAAGAGGAAAATAAATGCTTTTGGATTGGTACTGCAAAGGGACTGAATGGCTTGACTGGGTTCAAGTCTCCCTTAGAGACTATGCAGCATGCGTTCTGCCAAAGTCCTGTGTTTTCTGGGATGGCCAGGGATGGGTATACTGCAGCTCTGGGATGGCCGGCCAGGGATGGGTGTACTGCAGCTCCGGGATGGCCAGGGATGGGTGTACTGCAGCTCCGGGATGGCCAGGGATGGGTGTACTGCAGCTCTGGGATGGCCAGGGATGGGTGTACTGCAGCTCTGGTTGGGATGGCCAGGCATGGGTATACTGCAGCTCTGGGATGGCTCACAGCATTTACATATTGCAGAGCCTGAAGAAGAGTGGGGACCAAATAACCAAGATTGGCCCCCTATCTCTTTCTCTGTGTGTATGCCTCCGCTAAATTATATCGGAGTAAAATATACAAGGCCTCTGGTTTCATCTCTGGCACCGCACAAAACAAACCAAAAACAGCAAAAAGGAAATATCTAATGACTGGAATAACTCATTAAAATCATTGTAAAATTCAAGTCACAAAACCTAGACTTTATCTATCTTTATCTATCCATTAGCAAACAAACAAACAAACTAACTAGAATTTTATGGAGCTTTGGGAAAAAATGGATTATTCTGGAGGCTTGGTACTGATTACGCCTCACCCAAGTGGATTAAAGGTTCAAAGAGCAAGTTTCATTTATATTCGGAATTCAGCCAGAGGCAACAGGTCTTTGCCTCTGCTGTGTCCTATGGAAAGCCTATCGCTGATGTGCCAGGGGCAAGGGCCAGCTTCTGTTGGTGCTTAAATATTCAGTTTTATAGAATGGAGGCTGAATCCCCGGCAGTTTGAAATTTGTTTATTCCCTGGTAGATCGAACGGCTCAAACGAGACAATACTGAGAAGTAAAAGAGTTCTAGAAATCAAGGCTTTCGGAGGTCCCCAAACAGGTAGACCACTGATTGTGTTTACATGAGCTGTGCTCCTTACTGGCTTTCAAGGGAAGTGAAAATATGCTACCACCGACTACAGTGACAGTCACGCTCTTCAAGTTGAAATGGGTGAATTTTATCTTATGTAAAATGCACCTCAATGAAGTTATTATTGGCCACAGGCCCCAACCTCTCAAACAGAATGCCACCACTCATTAGTGATTTTAAAATTTAGGGGCATACCCTAAATTAAAATAAATGATAAAACTGTACCTAACACTTTAGAGAATATACATTTTATACCTTGATTCTTAATTCCAGTCTTGCTATAGAGGCATGTAGAGGAAGAAAACAAATGTTAGCTCAGAGACCTCTCTTTCTTTCTTTCTTTCTTTCTTTCTTTCTTTCTTTCTTTCTTTCTTTCTTTCTTCCTTTCTTCAGATACCTAGGAAGTACTCAGTTGGTAGAGTGCTTGCCTTGAATTCTGGAAGCTCTGCATAAGTGGGGTGTAATGCTATACACCTCTTATCCTAGTCCTTGGGAGGTAGAATCAGGAATATCAAGAAATTCAAGTCATCCTTGAATTAGAGGCTAAGCTATATTAGACCCTGTATCAAGTATAAAAACAAGAATAAAAATAAGCAAATAAAAAGTTTCTTTAGTCTGTCTAGTATATGGAGACAGTTGAAACCCACACTATAGAGCAGTTCCTTCAACAACTGAACTTTGCATTGTTTCTGAGACCAAGTTCTGACATTCAAGAAAAATTTCAGATCTTCTGAAATAAAGAAATCTGGATACAAATGTACCATTTATTCTGTGATAATAATAAGGGACCCCAGACTTAGTACCAGATGTCTATTCTTTGCCTGGGAAGGGAAGCCTGTGGTTTACCTGCACTACCTTCAGCCCGTCCCCAGACACATGGTCAGGTACATTTGTGTCCTGAGTGTGCTGACAATTCCAAAGCTTAGATCCTGCTTTCAGAATAGGATTTGTTTAATTAAAGAGACAGATTTGAATATTTTCTGGATCTTTCTTCTCCTTTGGGTATCTTAACTTAAGTGGCTGGACATTGCAGAAAACACAGGTACAAGCCTTGAGAGCTGGCCAGTAAGGCTGGCTCTAAACTGCTTGCCTCTGGGATTCTGGTCTGGATGCTCCCAGAGAGGCCCTTACTTCTGGTTTTTTTTTTTTTTTTTTTTAAGAGAACCGTGGAGAGTTTTTGGAGCTCTGATGATCTCATAAGGAGTTTCCATTATTGAAACTAGCTGTCAATACGAAATGACAGTGCAGGTCCTTGGCTTTAAATTTAAGTTTAAAGAGACCTTAGCTTTAAATCTAAATATAGAGAATTATTGAGAGCTGCTTTTAGACTTTTTATTAATTGATTATCATTACATGTGTTCATGGTGTGTGTGTGTGTGTGTGTGTGTGTGTACCCATCTGACATATCATCTCTGTGGAGGTCTGCCGAGCGGGTTTCAGGAATCGATCTCAGACTTAGCCAGGCTTTGCCGCAAGCACCTCTACTTGCTGTGTCAGCATGGTGCCATGAGAAAATTTACAGTAACACAATATAAAATGATACTATCTCTAGTATAAACAGAGATTTCAACCCATCCTCAGAGAAGGATGGGGCCTCTGGCAGGTGGCTGCCTCAGCTTTGTTATTTCACTGATGTGACCGATAAGATGGGGTTTATGTTCACTGCCATGCTATGCAAGGTGACAGTACATCTTTGTGTCATCGGGTGATGAGGAATTCCAGCTACTTAGGTAGACAACAGGTCCAGCGTCCTCTCTCTTGGGAAACACAAGCATGTAGGTGCAAGGATTTGTCTCCAAGGAAACCTCCTTTCTTGTCTGAGTAGCCCTTTTTTTCTTTACTAAATGTCCGGATGAGCTGTGTCATCAGGGTCCCTTCTGATGAACTCTGATGATGTCACCTAACCTAAACCTGCCTATCTGAAGCCAGGCTGTTGTTATCTTGTGTCTAAAGGCTATGTTGCTTTCACAGAGGCACATCTATGAAAGAGCTCGCATTGCTGTGTGAGAAGGAGGCACCTTGGAAACAAGACTGCCGTACAAACTTCCTCATTCTTTTTCTTTTGAAAAAAAAAAGAAAAAAAAATCCCTCTTACTCATAGCCGTGTATGGAACCAGTGATACACTTCACTGCCGAGAGGTGCGCTCAGAGCACTTCCACCTCACGTTAATGATAAGCTAGCCCAGTATCAAAGAAACGGACGATTGTACGCACACATTCCCCTGCTGCTAACAGAGGCCCAACAGTTGATTTTTATCACGTTCTCTCAGTGTAACTGTTCTCACTCTTAGAAAAATATCTTACACTTTTACAATGAATCAGCGCCCCCAGAACGGAGCTCGTACAAGTCAATTAAACTGGCCAGGTAGATGACCACCGTCAGGTGGCAGAGGGAAGAGACTCAAGTCCTGGAAACACTGGTCAGAGCGACGATTTTTCAAGGGAGTGGGAAGTTGTACTCATCGAAAAAGAGAAAAAGCGCTCTTACCCCAAATCCTGGAGCAGGTCTGTGCCTCCATCTGCTCTGCCCCACAACTCTGAGGGATCCTGGGTACTCATGTTCCCTCCTAGAAGTTCTGCTCTGCCCATTCGTTCCTTTGCTTCTGATGGCTGACTCCCTGCCAGGTGCTATGTGAAGAGAGAGATGGGATCGGCTGCTGCTGGACACGCTGCTGCTCCTCCTCGCTAAGACTGGGGCTGAGTCTCTGGCTAGCAAGGAAGTGAAACTTGGTTGCTCCTCCCACACTGCCTCTGCCACCCTGAGCCTGAGGCATAGGCAGGGGTGTTCTGTCAGTCAGGAAGAGTCCTAACCCCTCTGGCAGCAGAGCACCTCAGACACCACGACGAATTATCAAGTTAGATTTTGCCAAAGAAAACAGAAGGACCTCTCACCCAATCAGGATGGGACTATTAGGTCAAACTCTTTGTAGGAGACCAGACTGTAGCTTCTCCTTACCAGGGTTTGCCTGTGGCTTGAGGAGGAGGGTGCATGCACACACCCACCTCACACAGTGGCACAAGGAACACTGAGGAAGCTTCGACATCAGATACATCTTTTGAAGGGGTTAAAAAAAAATTAGAGGTAAGCAAGCAGTTCCGCTCGCTCCTACTTTGTTTCTGGTGCTAGCTCAGGATTTCTCTCCAATATCCCTTTGAGGCTTCCTTGGGGGGGGGGGGAGGGCACTTGTTTCTCTTATGGAAGAAGATTTGGGGGCCGAGGCTGTTGGAGGCCCCAGCACCCCATAAAATCCTGTAATCCCAGCACTCTGGAGGTAGAGGCAGAAAAAAATCAGAAGGTCAAGGCTATCCTCATCCACATGGTGAATTTGAGGCCAGCCTGGGCTATGTGAGTCCCTGATTAAAAACAAACAAGGGAAAGGACTGAGTGAGAAGAAGGCCGAAGAAAGTTAAAGAACAGCATCCGTCCTGAGGTGTACCCAGTAGGCTGAGCTACGCTCGATGCAGGGGTGTCTAGACGCATAAAGGGGAAATTCCATCTGCCTGGAAGCATTATCAGTGGATAGATAAAGAGCTCTCTCTGCATGTTCCCCCTCCAATATCCCAAGATGAACTAGGGTTCACCAGCGGGCTGTTCCATTTGATATCCTAAAGAGATGGCTAGAACGAAGACCTTGCCTTACACAGGCTGCCAATGTCTCTCTCCTTAGGAATCGTCCTCTCTTCTGCTTTCCCGTGGTTCCTGGGACTCTTTTGAGAAAGTCCTCAGTGCCTAGAGGCAGTCCTGGAGAGAAGCAGCTCTGAGAACACGCATATAAAGGGCATACAGCGGCAGCTACAGTCCTCTCAGACGGAGGAGTATAAAGTGCACGTCAGCAGAAAGAGGGCAGGGAGGGCCCCAAAGCACCAGGCAAGCCGCGTGGCAGCTCGCCTGCTCCTTCCTGCACACTTTTCCAGTGCTGCACTGTCCTTTCCATCCATTCCCATTTTAGCACATTCTGGGGGTCCATTTCTCTTAATCTCCCTCTTTCTTTCTTTCTTTCTTTCTTTCTTTCTTTCTTTCTTTCTTTCTTTCTTTCTTCTTCTTCTTCTCTCTCTCTCTCTCTCTCTCTCTCTCTCTCTTTCAGGAACAACCACCTAAGATGATTGACTGATTTCTTCCCTCCCTCCCTCCCTCCCTTCCTTCCTTCCTTCCTTCCTTCCTTCCTTCCTTCCTTCCTTCCTTCCTTCCTTCCTTTTTTCTTCCCTTTTCCAACCCCAGCCTGCCTCTCTTATCTTGCTTCCAATCTATTGCCTTCTCCTTTGATAGCATCCTTCCCGCTGGCTACTCCCAGGCTATCAGTGTTTTGTCTGCTTTTATGCTTGTCTGTGTACCTCGTGAATACCTGTTGCCCACAGAAATTGGAAGAGAGGCTCTCATTCCCTAGAACTGGATGAACTGGAGTCACGGGCAGTTGTGAGCCACCCTGCGAGTGCTGAGAATCAAGCTGTGATCTCCTGAAAGAGCAGTAAGTATCAGTGCTCTTAAATCCTGAGACATCGCTCCAATCCCTAAATGATAATTAAATCCTGAGACATCGCTCCAATCCCTAAATGATAATTAAATCCTGAGACATCGCTCCAATCCCTAAATGATAATTAAATCCTAAGACATCTCTCCAATCCCTAAATGTTAATTTTTTTAAGGAAACCAATTTTTGCTTTCAAATACCCTCTCAAGGTGTGTGTGTGTGTGTGTGTGTGTGTATCATTAAACAATTTTGGATTATCTTATTTTTTTGTGGATCCCCCCCTCCTTTAGCTATGCTGGGGACAAAACCCAGGCCTTCATGAATTCTAGGCAAGCATTCTACCAATGAGTTATATCTGGAGTCACGGTGTGTCTCTCTGTGTGTCTCTGTATGTGTGTGTGTTTACGTATGGACAGGTATGTGGGAGCCTAAAGTTGATGTCAGGTACCTTTTTTGATTAATCACCATTTTATTAACTAAGCAAGGTCTCTCTCTCTCTGAACCAGTTCTGATTAGTCTAGCTAGCCAGCTTGCCTTGGACTGCAGCAGCGTTCATGCCTGCCTGGATTCCAGGTGAGTCCAGGGTTTAGGGGAAATTTCATGCCCTTAGTTGAGCAGGTTATAATCCTATCTAGGGGTTTTTATCTAATATAGAACCTGAAGCTCTTCCTGTGGACAAGAGAGTAAAACGAAGCAGAGCACAGGTGATTGAAAGCACGCGTTGACTCAGCCTTTGAGAGACAGCTCAGCGCTGTAGCTGAGAACTCAGAACTGACCTGAAGTAAAAGCCACCAGTTCAACGCAGAGCTTGTCCACGGAATTAGAAGGAACCACAGCGCTTTAGGAAATTAGTCTGCAGCAAAAAATGATTGGCAGTTATTCCTGTAGCTCTCAATTCAGTGTGAAATGAAGACTGTTCTGTTCATAAGTGGTGGTGGGGCCAAGTGGAAACAGAGAGAGGGTCTGTGATGGTTAAACTTGATTGTCAATTTGGCTGGAATTTGAGACACTGAGGTTAGTAAAGCACACTTCTGTGTGGGTGACATCAGAGATGATATACGTACATACATATCTCAGATAGGTATATTAACATATATGTCTATATGATATATGTCTTAGTCAGGGTTTCTATTCCTGCACAAACATGACCAAGAAGCAAGTTGGGGAGGAAAGGGTTTATTCAGCTTACACTTCCACATTGCTGTTCNACTGAGGTTAGTAAAGCACACTTCTGTGTGGGTGACATCAGAGATGATATACGTACATACATATCTCAGATAGGTATATTAACATATATGTCTATATGATATATGTCTTAGTCAGGGTTTCTATTCCTGCACAAACATGACCAAGAAGCAAGTTGGGGAGGAAAGGGTTTATTCAGCTTACACTTCCACATTGCTGTTCATCACCAAAGGAAGTCAGGACTGGAACTCAAGCAGGTCAGGAAGCAGGAGCTGATGCAGAGGCCATGGAGGGGTGTTACTAACTGGCTTGCTTCCCCTGGCTTGCTCAGCTTGCTTTCTTATAGAACCCAGGACTACCAGCCCAGAAATGGCACCACACACAAGGGGCCCTCCCCGCTTGATCACTAATTGAGAAAATGCCTTACAGCTGGGTCTCATGGAGGCATTTCCTCAAGGGAGGTTCCTCTCTCTGTGACAACTCCAGCCTGTGTCAAGATGACACACAGAACCAGTCAGTACAATATATATCATATTCTTTGAATTTCACCTTTGCAGAATATCTTTTAGAACAGGTATGATGGATCGAGTGTGTCCCGTCACCCCTAGGTTCACATGCTGAATACCTAACCACCATTGTGATAATTCTTGGTGGTAGGACATTTGGAGGGTGATTAAGATCCCGAGAATACACATGTATGAGTGTAACTAGTGATTATATTTAAAAAACAAAAAACTCTAGAAAACACTCTTGTCTTCTCTATACCATTCAAGGTCATAGTGAGGCATCGTGCTCACCCGGCCACCCCACTGCTCTGACCGCTATTTTCTCATTTCTCTTGGGAGTTACTCTGCCTGCTTTAGGTCAGTTTTTCTTATGCTTATCCATTTGGCCTGTGTTACACTGAGCAATCCTTGGTCTCCAGATGTGCTGTAGTGCATGTTTGCTACTGCTGCAAGTGGAAGCAGAGAATCCACCAGATCCCTCACCATTTAGTGAATGTGCTTCAAGTTTATATGGTCAATGTTCTGTCTATATGGGTGTTTTTATTCAAACACTTTCAAAAGCCCAAAGTCCAATGTGTTTTCTGAGGCCAATGGGAATCTCTTAAATAAAGGAGAAAAGGTGCCTACTTCCAGAACATCATAGCATGGAGTGAAACATTTTTATTCCAAATGTGATACAAACAAAAGCAGCATATAAACAAAAAAGAATCAGACCAAGACCAAACATAGAAAAGCAAAAACAAAAACCCAAACCCTGAAGCTCCACGACTCTGGAGCTTGTGACAACATCATGTGTTCTCCGCTGGTTCTGTGTCCTGAGACATGCACCCCCAGTCTTGGGTCAGCACTCCCCAGAGCCTGCAGCTTCCCTTGGTGAATGCTTCATGCTTCTGGCCTCTCCAGCACCCTGGAATCTCCACTAACTCCTCAGCCTCACCTTATAGCTTCACACAAAGGTCTCACAGATTCCCTGAAAGGGGAATCCAATGCTGTCACACATTGTCTGACCTCAGGCTTTAATCACAAGCCTACATGACTCCTTAATTCCTGAATTTTGCATTATATTAGAAGAAACACCACTGAGAGGATATTGCATTCTGCTCCCAGAGATGTAACCTAACCAACTTTGACCACAGATGCAGTACCTTCTGTGCATTTGCCTGGTTCAGCTTGGTAAATCACCTCCCTAGGCAACCACTTTCCACGAGGGAACCTCGAAGACTGCTGAAGCACGTCTCTTACATGGGTGTGTACTGTTATAACCTGGAGCTCTCCGTATGCTGAAGCACGTCTCTTACATGGGTGTGTACTGTTATAACCTGGAGCTCTCTGTATGCTGAAGCACTTCTCTCCGTATGTGGACTCTTCCCCTTGTGGCATCTTTTGACCTCAATGCAAAGACTATGGATTTTCTCTGATGGTGCTAACCTCTTTAACAATAACAAATTCTTTGTCTGTATCCATCTGCTCAATTTTCCCATCTTTTTGCTCCCTCTCAGCTAGAAGTGTGACTAAGAGTAGTGAGGAGTAACACTGTCATAATGTGGACATTTATGCTCTCTCAAATGTCCCAGCAAATAAATTAGCTTAACTTTGAATTCAATCTCACGCAAGTTTCCAAGTGGTAGATGTCAGCCAGATCTTTCTCCCGAAGAGCCTAGTTCTTGATAGTCTCCTGGTTCTCCTACAAGACCTCACAGGCTTAGTCTTTCCTGACTGTATTTTGGCCTACCTTCCTGCATTCTGAGCTCTATTCAGAAAACCCCACATAAGCTCTGCTTACAACATTTCAGGTCTTCTTTATCCCTCATCTCCAGACATATCTTCATTCTCTCAGGAAAGACATTTCCAAAGGTCTCAGAACTACATGCGGTCATGACAACCGCCCTGGTTTCCAACATAAATTTCTTGTATTAGGTACAATGCTTATTGCCGTGACTAAATGCCATCAAAGAAGCATCTTAAGGGACAGTTTGAGAGGGTGCCATTAATCATAGTGGAGAAGCCATAGCAGCAGGTGGGCCCACAGCAGAGGCAGGACACATCCGGGACTCTTCACTGCTGCACATCATGGTATAACAGAAATCAGAAAGATGGAGCATAATTTTGGTGACTTCCTTTGTCCATCAGCGTATGTCTAAATCACAATTTCACAGGGACTCTAAAATCGTATGAAAAATAATGAGTAGGCCTATGCAGGCCAAGCACAGGAAGTTGGAAGCAGTTTATAATCTGTGTTTTTGGCTTCCCCATTGTGTCTTGGAGACTGTGTTTTCTTGTAGTTATCCATGGCCTCTGGCTATTCTGCTGTTATGCCTGCTCTGAGCCTTGGGAGGAAGAGGTGTGATATAGATGTTCCATTTAGGGGTGACTATCATGCAATCTCTTATTCTATTCTCTGCATTTAGACTAGCTGTGTGCCTCCATGTTAACCACCATCCACTGCTAATAGTAGCTTCTCAGGGCAGCTACATACATGAACTCACCGTACTTGTGACAGTGTAGTGGTTTGAATAGGTTTGGCCCCCATAGACTCATGTCTTTGAATGCTTGGCCCATATTAAGGGGCACCATTAAGAAGTGTGGCCTTGTTGGAGTAGGTGTGGCCTTACTGGAGAAGTGTGTCACCATGGGGGTGGGCTTTGAGGTGTCTATGCTCAAGTCCCACGCAGTGTGGAACTTGAGTCTTCCTGGCTGCCTGTGGATTAAGATGTAGATCTCTCAGCTCCTCCAGCACCATGTCTGCCTGGATGCTGCCATGCTTCCTGCCATGATGATAATAGACTGAACCTCTGAAACTGACCACATTCCAAGTAACGTTCACACATCCAAGAATATATGGATGTACAAATGGGTCTTCATGGTTGAAAGAAAAAAGAGGATACAGGGTTGGGTGGATCTGGGGGGGTATCAGGGGAAGGGCCAATATCATCAAAACACATTGTAAAAGAATTAATTTTTAAAGAAAAGAACTTTGGCCGGGCGTGGTGGTACACGCCTTTAATCCCAGCACTCGGGAGGCAGAGGCAGGCGGATTTCTGAGTTCAAGGCCAGCCTGGTTTACAAAGTGAGTTCCAGGACAGCCAGGGCTATACAGAGAAACCATGTCTAAAAAAAAAAAAAAACCAAAACCAAAAAGAAAAAAAGAAAAGAACTATGACTCTGTATTGCTGCAGTATTCACAATTGTGAAGTTATGAAGGCGAGCTAAGTGTCTAACAATAAAGGAACGAAGAAGAAAAATATATTTCACATACACAAAGGGATTTTTTTTTCAGCCATAAGAAGAATGGAATCATATCACTTACGGGAGAATAGACACAGATGGAGGCAGTTCTATAAAGTGAATCAAGCCAGTCTCAGAAAGAAGAATATTAGAGCTTTTCCCTCATCTGTGGTTTCTAGATTCTGTATGGTCACATAAATCATGTATATGTATTTTAATTATATAAGGGTAAACATGCTCAACATGTAGAACATATGCATAAGAAATTTAAACATATTATTAGAACAGCTATATATATCACACACACACACACACACACACACACACACACACAATTCTGTCTCCCAACTTTGCTCCTCTCTGGCATAGCACAGGCCATTTTTGGGGAGATCTTGCATTATCGCCATCTCTGTTCTTCTCCATGGTAGATTAGAATTTACATCAGTGTCACTGTAGTCTAAAAAGAGTACATAAGCTCATACACACCATTCATGCTTAGAACATCTTCCCCCTATACCACAGGGCCAACTCGTTCTCATTTGTCAAATGCCAACATAAGCTTTCCTTCTTCTTGTCAATCTCACCCTACAGATTTGACTGGTTTTGTTGCTGTTGTTGGGTTTGATTGTTTGTTTGCTTTAGACCTACTATTTACTGAATAGCTGATGTGAATTTCTTGGTGGTTACACTTTCCTTCTGGTGGGATGTTCCTTGAATATGTTTCTCTGTCTCAACATTCTGCTACTATGTTAAGATGAAATATGCTTTTTTCCCCCTTCATTTATTGGTTGCACAAAGAAGATATTTAGGGACGGGTTTGTTTCCCGTGACCTTTTAAAAAACAAACATTCAGATTTGCTTAAGCCCTTTTCCATCAGAGCGAGATGTACGCTTTGTGTAGATGCTTATGGTCACAGCACTTACCAACCTCCTATCACAATGGATCCACGTGACTCTGGATAGCAATGTTCCGACAGCATTCCAGCAATCAGAAGAAGAGAGCCGTGCTGTCCACACTCCCTAGACTCCTAGAACTTCAGAATGGCCTTCCAACTTGGATCACTAGGCTTTCTTCTGCTAAGCCTTCACTGCACCACCCGCTTTACCCCTTTAAGACACTGTGTCCTGAAAGATGCTAACATCTGCATTTGAGGGTTCGAGCGACAGGTGCTCTTGGGTGCTGATGAAGCGAGACACCATCTGCATGGAAAGGTCGCGTTTAATCATCTCGGCTCTGATTTCTGAGCAGAGAAAGCATGGGCTGAAATGAAACCTCCAACCCTCCAGTTATTGTATTTAAGCAGCAAAGGCAGCCACTGACTCATTACAATGAAACCAAGTCAGCTGAGTGCCCTTGGATGCTGTGGGCCTTATCCAGACACTTCGCCTTCTTTGTTGACCCTCACCTATTAGTGATGTCAGAGGCAGTGAGCAAGAATGAGGAAGGCAACTGTCCAGCTGAGGTGTCTGTGAGATTTTTGACTTCCTAGAGGCACCAGCATAGATGTAGACAAGAAAAAGTGTCAACTTTAAAATTCCCACTGGTGGCAAGAGTAAGGAGACGGGTCAGCCGAGGTGTCTGAACCCTTTGGGGTTGGAGTCCCGAAATGAATGGGAGCCCATTCAACGAGAGGGAAACGGTGCCTGGTACTGGGTAGCTAAGTACCCAGCGCTGATGAAGTCATGGGTCTTGGACGGGAACCTGCAACTGCCACTCTACCAAACCAGCAAAAGCCTTAACTACATTCTGAGTATTTCTCCATATACCTGCAGGTACTTACCCACACCACATCAAGGGGACTTCTCTTTGCAACAGACAGACTGTTGTAGAAAACCACGGCCAATCAAAAATGCAGAGCTGCGGTGCTCAGTCCCAATAGATACATCTATCTACCGCACAGCTCCTGCCCCTAAGGCTCAGGGATCTCAGCAGGAGAGGGGGTGGGAAGAGCGCATGAGCCAGAGGAACAGTAAGTTTGCTGTGAGGTTGTCTCCTAGAAATGTCAGAGAAGCTGCCCTGTGAAGTCTCACCAACATGGCTGCCTAGACAGGACCTGAACAAGGATGGTACCAACAGATATGCTAATATGATGCTTTTGAGGTATCAACCTCAGACAAAGAATACAGGCAAGGAAGGAATGCCAAGAGCAGGAGAAATAGTCTTCCCCAGGGAAGGGCACACCAATAGGTTATCCGATACCCAAATGATCGTTGGGTATCGGATAACCTATTGGTGCAGCCCTGAAAACATACATACAAGCAACATTATACAGAATTAGCAGTTGTATTTAAGAACACACACACACACAGATGCACACACAATTAAAGAAGCTATGTATTTGAAACAAAGCAAGGTGTGAGCCCCTGGAAAGAGGTGGCAGGAAGAAAAGGAAGGGAGAAAATGATGTACTTATATTAAAGTATCATACGAATAATAGTTTGGAAGAGAGAGAAATGAGTGGGAGGGGGCTTAGAACTCCTGGGGAGCATCGTGGAAGACATGGCTTCAGTTTTGCTGTGTGACAGGTTGGGCCAAGAAGCTTGAGAACAGGGAGGTACTTGTGGCTCAGGTCTGCAGGGCCTAAGATGGGCTTGACACGTTGTCTTAGACCGCTCTTCTTTCCTTACTGACTCCAGGGATTCAAAACCCATCTCTGGTGTTGTTTTTAAAATTACAAAATATTTTCTGAGCTAAAATTAAGTCAGTGGTAAAGTCAGACCTTAGCAATATGCTTTTGGATGTACTTGAACGACTTTCCTTGAAATTGGATCAACAAAGAACGCATTTCTTACAGTTATGCTGGAAGCTATGAGTTGGCACTGTAGAAAATAGAACTCCTCTCGCCACCCAGCGGTGGCCTTAGTTCGTGGATGAGGTACCCAGTCTCCCACAGGGACTCAAGCAGGACCCCTGTGATGAGGATATCTCGCCACTAGGTGGCAGTCATACTGTATTGGGCCTGGGATTGTTTTATGAGTTTAGCGCTCCGGTTGCTTCACCCTCCCGTTTACATTATCTTTGGTTGACTCTAATGATTTTATCTTAAATTCACGGAAGATACTAAACTACACGTTTAAAACGATTCTGGTGTAATGTCTAACCTGTCTTGTCAAGCTCTGCGTGGCTTAATTCTTAGTTCTACTTTCCATTAAATGCTTTGGATGTTATGTTTTTGTTTTCGAGACAGGGTTTCCACTGTGTCGCTCAGGCTGTCCCGCAACTCACTCCGTAGACCAGGCTGGCCTCGAACTCGGAGATCAGCCTGCTTCTGCCTCCCCAGTGCTAGAATTGAAGGCCTGGTTTGTTATTTGTTTCTTAATAGTCAGGAAGGGGCCTTAGGTTTCCCACCTGTCTTCAAACTCCATAGGTAGTAGAGAACTCCTGGTCCTCAAAGGGTTACCAGCCTCTGCTGCCACACCCAGTTCATGCAAACTCCAGCTTCATGCTAGCTGAATAGTTTACCAACTGCGCTACATCCCCAATTTCTAACACTTTGAGATCGCTACCAAAAGGATTTAAATGAACGAAAAGTGATTGGAATGGAAAGCTTCTATTTTATTCCTGAAACGCCCCCACCCTCTCGGCCTGCCACAAACACACTATGTTTTTTAGTGCTTAGTTTAGTTTTTCTTTGTTCGTTTTTTTTAATCTTAGCCTATTTAGTAAAATATAGATTTTCTTTTTCCATTTAAAATAAGACCTGAATGTATCTATAGAACTACTGAAATAAAATCCTGTCATATACTAATAATGAAGAACAAGGAGGAGGAGGAGGAGGAGGAGGAGGAGGAGGAGGAGGAGGAGAAGAAGAAGAAGAAGAAGAAGAAGAAGAAGAAGAAGAAGAAGAAGAAGAAGAAGAAGAAGAAGAAGAAGAAGAAGAAGTCGTCATAGGGCTCTCAGAATTACAACGGAAACAGTTTACAATAGTTCCCTGCAGGGAAACTTTATTTGGATACAGGAAGGTGGAACTGGAATAAAGAGCAGAATTATGAAGAACTAGAAGATGTTTCTCAGAAAAAGTATTGTAAAGAGAGCAGGGAAGAGAGGAGGGAACAGATGAGCTGGTGGAATCGATGCCTGAGACCTAGAGGAATAAAGGCAGAAATACCGACTTGGCCCCGAAGGGAACCAGAGATCTAAAGGCTGCAAAGGAACAGGAAGTGTGCGCTTCAGAAGGGCCACCCACAGGGGGCAGTGTAGAGTTGGTACACTGAACATAAAAGCCAAGGGCTAGAGCTGATGACTCTCACAGGTGGTCACTAGCCTGAAAATCCCCCACCGTACGACTGGAATCATCATGTTGAAGAGCAACCCTGAGTGAGTCTCATGTTCTGCAAAGATTGAGTACCATCAGCAAAGCCCATGCCAGAGTCTGCAGACCAAAACGGCGTGGTGATGGATTTGTGTTTCCTAGACAAGTGATTTATACTGAGAGTTTGTGTCAAGTCAAAGTGCCTTAGGACCTAAGCAGCTTTATGGCTGTGTTCATCAATACTTCTAAACAGAAAGGGTCCCGCCATCCCTAAGACTAGGACCTCCTGTGTGAGTAAGAGTGTGTGTGTGAGTGTGTGAGTGTGTGTGTGTGTGTGTGTGTGTGTGTGTGTGTGTGTGTGTGTGTGTGTAGACACCAAAATGTCTGGATTATATAGGGAAGAGCCTCTGGGAGAAGGGCAGTCCAGTCCCTGGGCTTCAGGGTAGAGGGCAGGGTATGCCAGGTAGGGACTGAGGGATGCTGGGAGAATCTGGAGGCCATGTCCACTTTGGTCCATTAAATATGGATCTCAACAGAGAAACGTGAGGTCCCTTGCCTCTGTGCGTCCTGACTGCAGCTCATGCAAGAGGAAGGCAGGCAGCAGGGCCTGGTGGGTCCCATGGAAGCACCCACACTCTCCATCAGCAAGGCTTCTGTGGCTACAGAGGTCACTTGTTCGCACTGATGACCTGGGGCCTAGACGTCCCATGGAGTGGGATCTCGAACTTGGTCCAGATTCAGCAGTTACACCTATGCAAACCAGTGTGAGACACGAGAAGAGGAGAGAGGGTTGGAAGCTGATTCCAGGGAAGGATGAAGAGGCCTCTGGGGGCAGAGGTGATCTCAGAGGTGAGGAAGACTCGTGTCCTTAGGGCCTAGGGTTGGTAGATTCCTGGTCCTAGTGACCTAGTCTACCTTACTGTCCAGTGAGATTTTTATACCTTGGAGGGAGACAGCCTTGTTCCGCTTAGCAGTGTCATTCCTAAGCAATCTTGGTCATCTTTTCTTTAATAATTCACAATAACAATAATCCCAGGTTGCCCTACTCCATGTGCTTTGGCAAATCTAGTAACACCACAGCATGCCAGAGAGATTCCCCTGGACTCTGGAAGCTTACCCTCTAGTGGTTAACTCTTTCCCAACTTCTTACTGCCACAGAAATGTAGGTGATTCTCCTCTCCACCCCATCTGCCCCAGGCTCCCTCCCCCCATCTCAGTGAAAGTGTTGAGGGACCTAAACAGTTTGCTTTAGGATACACAGCCAGTTTGTATGGTTTGAGCACAGCTTAGAAAACTTAGAAGAAGCCTTACCATGCAGTGGTAGGCTCTAGGCTGAATTTCGCCAACACCCTCACAGCTCATTGCCTGGTGAGCAGGTTGCTGTGCTCACTATTCCACAACCTGCTCAAGGCCCTTTCCTGCTCTCCAGCCTTGACAGGCTCATTTGAAGGGACAGAGTCTCCCCTGAGAGGGAAGCCAGCGTTTGCCACCGTGGAGCACATGCTAAGAGCTCCATGTGCTAGCACCCTCGCCCGCTGTGCCCTGGGTTACGGGGGAGGGAGTGTTTCCTCCTGTGCTGTGGGGAGCTGGAGAATTGTCTCTGCTGCCTCACGGACTCTCCTGCCACCTGAGGGAGGACCTTAAGAACAGAAGACCTGGAGTGGCAGGCAGCAGAGCAGCCACATTGAGAAACTTCCACTGCTTCTCTAGAAACTTCTGGATGCATACAAACACGGGGATGCCCTTGGTGTTGGCAGATGAATGGTTGGATCCAGATACCTCAGGAGCAAACTCTATAATGACTTTCCTGGGATGGACAAACTGATGTGTCCGAGGGCCTAGTAAAGTCACTAAGGAGGAGGAGGGGGGCTGTTTCACAAAGTCTCATATTTATGTGTCGAAAAGATGCACCATCTTTTCAACATGCCAACCAAAAGTGATTAACTACCCTAAGGTATGCTCACAGCATCTTAAACTTTAAAGTACACTTCATCAGGAGTGCTGTTTGATAAATTCTGATCGAACAGGTCTGTGGTGAGGACTGGGGCAGGGATCATTTGGAAGAAGTGATGAAGATGTTTCCACATGCCAGGGCCATGTTGTGAGAGAACGTTCTGGCTGCCCTTCCCCAGATGATAATCCTAAAGATGGGAGGGAAAAGACTGCCAACCCAAGTCATTGTGGCCAGATTAATGGAAGCAGGAAATTGATTGGAGCAAGCTTTTAAAATTCACGTACGTGGGCTGCCTGCCCTGAAGATAGTGCTCAAGAGGTCAGCACGAAACGTGAGGAAAGATAAGGTTTCTGGCTCAGAGGTAGGGAGTTTCCAAATGGGGAATTTGTTGGGTAAAATAGGTGGGGTTACAGGAGCAGTAGGTAAGCGCAGCGGGCTAGCATCCCAGCAGCCCTTCAGGGACAGGCGCCATTGCCACTCCTGGAACAGACAATACAGAGCCATTTGTGGTTATGCCGAGGGAGAGCCCAGTCCTGGAGAAGCAGAGGTTTAATCATAAGCAGGAATGAACCTAGTTTGCCTTTACTATAAGATGGTGTTTAAGCCTAAAACGGTGCCAATGACTGGCTTTGACATCCATGTGGCGGGTAAACTGAGGCAGGCAGCCGTTGGGGGCCAGTGCTTAGAACTGCTGACCAGGGTGGATCCAGATACCTACAGGGGCTGCTGCCAAAGGCAGCCAACAATTAGAGAAGCAGACTATTTATTTTTTTCTGAGGGAACAAAGCTTCATTTACTGGGGCTGGCACTCTCTGTGGCCAGCAGAAAATCTATGAACTCTTTTAACTCCTTGGGGCCGGCAAGAAAGAGAAGGGAAGAGAGAAAATTCACACACACACACACACACACACACACACACACACACACACACTGAATAGACAACATGGGAATATGCATGCATGCATGCATACATACACACACAATACATGTATACAGACCTACAGACAGACATATACATATTCACACATAAAATGGTTAGAATGAAGCTCCAGCAAGGAGGCTCCGGTATTCCACACATACATGCACACATACATGGTGCTGGTGGCTGGAAGGAGCAATACTCCAGCCCCCATTCGCACAGACATTACACATGCACACGGTCGATGGATGGAGAGACAGTGGTCCAGCCACACCGTCTTTTATTCTTTCTTCCATCGCTTATATATCCCAGCAACACCATTCAATCAGTATATAATTACCGTTTTAGTTTTCTTCTAGTAAATGATTATGAAGAACAACGTGTTTTCTGGCACCTTTATAAGAAATGACACTACACATAATAGGTAAAGAAAACAAAGCATTCTAAAAAAAACACACGTACATTAATAACCAAGTGACGTGTTATAGACGAACAAAGTATAAGCAAGCAAGGCAGTTTTCTTAGCCGGTTTTCCTCGCCGGCAGGCAGCAATTTGTGCTTACAAAGAAAGAAGTAATTATTTTATTACTTACCTTTAAAAACAATATCATAAGAATCTTAACAGAACCACAAATCTAAACTTTTATATAAAAATCAGTCATCTCTACCTTAAATCCTCAAAATCCATATCTACTCATCAGCAATTCTTAACAAATCATATCGGAAGCTGGAGGCAAAAAACGGGTACAAGAAATCACTCGTCACCAGCCCGGCCTCAGTGAGACGTCAGCCAGGGCTGCCTGCCATTGTTCTAGCCCCCTGACCATAAGAGGTCCCTAGATTAACTAATGAGTGTGCCTTTCTGAACTTCAGATTGTCTCCTTAAGTTCATCAGAGCCAGGAGTAAAAACATCTCACCCTCAATTCCCTAACAACTTCACTTTTCCAAATATTTTCTAAGGGTGGTGGTCACTGGTTAAAGCCTACATCTCTAAGTTCTTCTCTAGGGCAGTGATAGAATGAATCATAATCTGCTCCAGCAGCAAGGCCTGAAAGAGATCAAGCATTAATATTATGAATGCTAGAGATACTGCCCAGTGAGGGTCTGGAAGCCCCCTTAAAGGTTTCATAGAATTCTTAGATTAGGAGGGATGTGAGGGCAGCAGGCAGGCCAGAACTCCATAAAGCATGAAGTCTTCAAGACACATAGTCCTCGGGGCTGTGCCACACAAGGCCCACCCATGTGGCTGTGGTAACCTGTGGGCTGTAGCCCATGAGTTCTAAAGCCATTTGACCTTGTTCCTCCTGAATGGCCTTCTGCAAGATGGAGGCAGGATGGTTCTTCACAGCCAAAGGCAAAACATAGGTACCCAGGAAAAGACAGCTCTTAATTTCCGAGGCTGTAGGGCGGCTAGCTGGAGGCAGCTTGTGAACTCTGTGTCAAGGAAGGGAAAAGAAGAGAAAAAGAGTGTGGACCACCTTAGAGTTGCTCAGTGGATAACTGCAATCGATGTTATCCTTGTTGGACATGCTCAGCAGGAGTGTGTATGAAAGAAGTCCCTGCTGTAGAGCTCGCTCTTTCTTTTTTCTTTTCTTTTTTTCCTCTTTTCTTTTTTCCTTTCCTGAGGCACTTGGCTATTTCTGGCCCTTTAGTGTAGCTCACGGACCAGGCTGTGACCTCCCTCATAAAGCTGCTAACAGTGACATTAGGAAAGATTTGATCTTTTCATCATAGAATGAAAGGATTTGGACCATTTTTGAGAACAGGACAGGAGAATTCATGGGAGAGCTACTTTAGTGACTCTAACCAGTTTAGAATGTTCTAACCAGTGTGAATGTTCATCCACACATCCACGTTCCTTTTTTGAAGCGAAAACACAGCTTTCACCTCGAGAAAATAAGAGAACATTTATTCTGGAGCCAAATCTGAGTAAGCATGGCCCGGGAACACGGAACTAATTTACCCCCAAATCCCATGTTCGAACACAAAAGTAATTTCATTAATGGTTTAAAGGAACAGAACAGAGAAAGGCACTTTTTGAATTGTTGGTGAAAACATCAGAAAGGCAGGTTACAGCAGAAAGGAAAAACGTCTTGTGGGCCTCAGGTGCTCCCCGATAATAATCTTAGCTTTTGAGTTGGTGGAAGCCATTCGTCGGCTAAGGTAATACATTCCAATGAAAAACCAAGGCTCTGTTTGCACACTTCACATGATTTGCCTAATGGCCATTAAGCCTGTAGGTCAGGCCCAGTGGAGTCGATATATGGCTCTTCAGAGGACTAAAGATGACCCAAGATAATCTGGCTCTGGACTTGCGGCGTTTCAAACTCTCTCCATGGCTATCGAAGTTCAAATCAGTCAGCCTTGCAGAAGATTTGGTTTGAAGACACGGCAGAAAAAACCAAAACAAAACTGGGGAACTGTTGTATCCAAAGCAAAGTGTGTCTTCCTTCCATCCTTTGCCGAAGCAGAGTCTAGATCCACAGCCGATGCTATCTGATCCTTGGCTCACAATGTCCAAAGCAAATAAAACAAGACTGCCCACCCAGCCTCAGAGGAGACGGAAGTCTCAGAGGTTACCAAGAGGAAACACGAAGGAATAGACTTGAGTTAACAAGAACAGAGCAAAGGAATGGACAAAAGGTGTTGGTGGAATACCGTGTTTCTACCTTTTTAGGAAGTTAATGGCGGAGAGTGAACCGAGCAGAGGACAGGGAGGAGACGTGCTGGTTTGTTCTTTCTTCTTGGGCCTGGAAAACTCAGTTTGAAGGCTTTTCAAGAAACCTCTTATCAATGTGAAAGTTCTAAGCTTTGCACAGCGTATTAACTACCACACAACTGCTGAATTAGGTGTAGGTAAGACGTGGAGAATATACCACCCTGCATACAACTATGAGATATTGATTATTTTGAGTTAAAGACTCTTGATGGTTGGCAGCTTTATGAGAGGCTTTCCCCATTTGTTCTCCTAAAAGCATATGAAAAAGTTCCATCCTGTATCAGAAAGAGCGGTGTTCTGAAAACCAGAGCTGGTGTTGCACGAGGGTAAGGGCTGCAAACTTGGCGTCAGGATTAACCCAGGACAGAGGGAGTTGGCAGAGAGTGGGCAAACCTTCCCCACCTGGGCTTCCTTTCACTAAAAGGACGTTAGCAAAACCACGGTACTCAGTTGTTATGTAAGTGCCCTGTAAAGGTCACTATCCTTGTGATCCAGGGCTTCGGAGTTTTCCCCTCAGCTCACTAACTGGCTCCTATTCTCAGGAGGTTTTCCCTTAACACAGTTTCTATTTCTGACCAAGTGACCCTGGTGAAATCCTTTGTCCAGGGACACAAGAATCTGGAATGGGGTGCTCTCGATATCCAGTATTTAACACCTCTTTCTTTTTATCTCTTTATTTATTTTTTTGGACCTGAGCCTGAAGCCTACTCTAAACATGCTTTTTCTAAAACTCTGGGCTTCCTCACCATTTCTCTGAAGACCCGCCCTTTCCTCACCTGCTGGCTGAGCTCTGAGCCCGACTTAAACGGCTTTCTGTCTTTTTCCTCTTGGTCGCTGCCTACATTTATAGTTTGCCTGCCTTTGTTTTTTCTTTCAAACTCAAATAAAATGACCCCCCTGCTTCCTTCTGAGTCAGCTTTTAAGCTCTTTTATAAATGTGTCCAAGAACTCACAAGAGGGACTGCTTGCTTCCTTGGTAACAATGAGGGAGTTGAGACCAAGAGAAATCTGTATGCGGGCCATTGTTAAAGGAACCCACAGTTAGCTGCCTTCCCCTAAGCACCTTTGTCTGGACACACTAGGTAATTTACCGGTCCCGTCAAACTTGGTGAGTAAGCCTTTCAGTGGCACTAACTACTTCTTTTGTCTACGTTTTCTGTTATGAGGGGCCCTGTGTGCATATAAAAGAAGTTAACAATTTATGTCGGTGTTCTTCTTTTCTCCTTGTCAGTCTTTTGTCTATCCTAGCTGAATATGTGGGAAGATGCTCACCTCCCCTACAACAGGCAGTGAAAGAGACACCTAAGGCCAGAGGACCACTGCTGGCCAGAGGACCACTGACACAAACAAGGGCAGTGCGTCAGAGCAAGTCAGCTGACTTCACTCACTTGCCATGAAGAAGGTGAATTGCCTTTAAATCAAGAGACAAGCAAATGAACAATTGGGGGGCATTTGAAATGTTAAGAATAGAGTCACCCCTCCATATTTCTGGTAGTCAGTACAGTAAGCTATTCTCTGTGACTTATCCCACAGGGTCGCTGCTACCCTTTCCCTGCTTTGTGGTTCTGGAGATTGAACCCAGTGTCTCCTGAATGTTCGGCAAATTCTCTCTTGAGCTACACCCCTAGTCCTATTTATTTATTTATTTATTTATTTATTTATTTATTTATTTATAAATGTCGAGGCAGGGCTTTATTAAGTTACCCAGGCTGGTCTTCAACATATCCTGTAGCCCAAGGTAGTTCTTCAATTTGCAATCTTCCTGCCTCAGCTTTCGAATTAGCTAGAATTTATAGGCCTGAGCCACCTGGCCCAGCTACTAATCGTTATAAAACTAACACTACCCTTGTGCCTGGTAACCGATATCTGATAGTCTATATCAAATGGTTTGGCCAACGCATTTCATATGCAGTGAAGTTGACTGCATATTAAATTGCCACCTAAATTATTCAAGATGATTATTTAGATGTTACAATTCCTTAAAGGTACATTGGTAGTGGTGGTAGTGGTGGGGGTACTTTGCCACGCCCTCTGTTAACCCTTTGATCCATGCCCGCATCTGCATGGGAGAGGGTTCCGTGCTAGGCTTTCTGAGATGGAGCTCCCTGTGGGTGAAGATGCGACCCCTCTTGCTTACAGGCTGGCTTCTCTTCCTCTGCACCTTACAGAGATCTCAGAATGTGAGGCAGACCCGGAAGTCCCAGCCCACACCAGTAGGGAATGAGAATCCCAGCAAGGAAACACCCAGTAAGGAATCTTCTAAGAAAATCAATTTGCATAATCATTGTCATGGAAGGTTCTCCTCCCAAAGAGTAACTTCCCCTTCCTCCTCCCGTCACTGCTATCTCTTTCAGCCTGAATTTTATGACTATTCAGTCAACATTAGGAATTAGACTCATTAATCAATTATTTTGGGAAGAGAGTTATAAGAGCCTTGTGGCCCACCTATGGCAACTGAGCCTCTCTGAGTTCTCTCTGTCAGTCAACAGAGCTGGGGCCCCAGCCCTGGCTGCTTTCCAGCTTGGTTGTTATATTTAGCCCGACTCAAAGTTCTCCCCAGCAGTTGAGCCCAAGGCCACGTTTTCATTTCCCGGAGCTCGTACGTGGGCTGACCCATTTCCTTGGGGGCCTATCTTGTGAACCTGGCTCTGGCATTGCTCTGTAAGGGAATTTCAGAGAGCAGGGCCATCTGATCCCGGGGGACTCTCCCCCAGACCGTCTATAGAATGGATTAGTTGATGGACAGCAGTCATGAAGAAGCTGATTTCTGAGAGATGAGTATGAGAACGCACAATGCTGGTATCCGGCCTCCTCTGGCCTCAGCGGGGGATGGGAAGCTGAGTCATTTCTTCAGTAGTGTGCAGCCTGCAGGTGTTGTCAGATTTGGACAAGATTTAGTAGGAGTGACCTGTCGGGAATGAGCTGGCATGGGGGAAGGGAGGGCTTGAGATGGCAAAAGCATTCAAGGCTCTGATGTGGATGCAAATTCTACACTCTTCCCTGAAGCCACACTGACCTGGAGTCAGGTGAACTCGTATCTCAGGGGTGGCATAGTTATCTGAAATCATTCCCATTCATGGTAAGAAGGCAGGATGGAGAGGCAGAGGAAATTATGGGGAGACAGGAAAGGAAGAAAGCCCCTCATTCCAGAGTCTCTTGAAGCCCCTCACCAGCTGGGAATCAAGAATTGCAGCACAATTTACTGACAACTGCTGTGAAGGCTGCCGACACAAAGTCTGTTTGTTTTTTAATTTATATAAAGATATTTCCAAAAAAGAATGTTAAAATAGCAGTGAGCTAAGCACAAGGCTAGCTGATATGACCTTTCTCCTTTCTCTGCCATAAACCTTCAATTTTCTCAGAATCTCATCAGAAACCCCATTTACAGTAAAAGATGTATTCCAGTCCCCTTGCATAACCCTCCTGCTGCATGGATCTATTTATCAGATTGCAGTCCATCCTTGGCACCCCTGGGCCATCCAATCTCTTGTCAGAAATCGGAGGAAGGAGCACAAGTTTCTTAATAACGCTTTAGTGGTAAGTTCAATACCCATAAAAGCAGTGAGTTAGCTCTTGTTAAGATACTGAAATGAACCTGCCCCATGAAGCCTATGTCCCTGATTGTAGGTGGGCCTGCCCCTCCCCTGTGCCTCAGTCTGGCTCATCCTGAAATTCTTTTCTGCATTGACGGTAAGGACCTTACATGACTGGAGGCCCCTGAGAGCTTACGGGAAGTCCCCAGGCTGCTGGTGGCACTTCTGAGTTTGTCCCCCATTCTCTTACCACAAACAGGGAGGAAACCAGGCTATTTGTTGCTTTCATGGAAAATGTTGCTAGTTTCTTCTTTCAAAGTTCACATGTTCTGAATGCTTGGTTTTAGGACCAAATGCATTGGCAAAACTCAGTCTTGTCGAAAAACACTCATTAAAAAACAAAAAACCAAAAAAACCCCCCAAAAAACCAAACCCAAACCCCTCCCACCTTGGCTTTGTGGAAACTATCTAAAAATCAGATAAAATAAATTGTAAATTTATTAAATTTAAATTTACTAAATGCAACTTCATGTCAGCCATCAGGTGAAAGGATCATCTCACTTTTAAAAGTCAAAATTATGTTCTTTACACTTGTGTTTATGTGTGTGTGTGTGTGAGAGAGAGAGAGAGAGAGAGGAAGAGAGAGATAGAGAGAGAGAGAGAGAGAGAGTTTAACATATAACACATAACACTACTTCTCTGACAAAATTTTCTAGAAAATGTCTGACCTCTGGGGAGGTCATTTCTTTTCCAGTGATTTTCCTTCTTCTTCAAAGTACAATGTAAAGAAATAATATATAGTACAGGAATCCAGAACTGTTTGGAGGTAAATATAATCTCTTTCATGGCAACTACAGAAGCGCTGAGTAGGGGCAAAGATTAGACACTTGCGTGCACCGGTGTCTGAACTCAGGACCTGGAAGTGAGGGCCAACCATCAGCCCAGAAAATATCAATGACCCAACACACTGCTGCACATGTTCGTTCAATAACTGAGCAAACATAAAAATCCCACAGCTGGGTATCAAATCTGCTTTACCTTTTTGTTTGTGTCATTCAAGAATTTTTTTTTATCACAGTGTTTAACACTCAGTGAAAGCAAACTCTATCATCTAATGTATTCAAAGATCACTAGGACATCAGGCAAAATTGCAGTCATTTTTCTAATGATTTTAGTCTTTGGGCAGTTTCAATCAGTAAATACTTTGGTGACGCATGAGTGATCATTCTGGGAGTAAATGGAGAGGTTAAGTTTCCTTATCGTGAAGTCTTCCTCAATCTTCCCACGTAACAGGTTACCTCTGCTCACTCCTGGCAGACTCTTTTGCTGAGAGCTATCTATCTTGCTATTCTGCCCCCAAGGGAAGCGCGTGGGTACTCGGTTCAGTGATGTCTTACTGGGATACTACAGTGCTTCACTACACGACAGCCTCTCTCCCTACACACTGTAGAATCTTTAGGAATCTTAGAATTGAACACAATCAAGCCAAACTTGTTTGTGATAGGTAATTACTTAATGAAGTTCGACTCTTGGGTGTGTCTGTGGTGTTTTCCCAGAGCCAACGAAATTATACGTTCTGACCTAGTCAAAAGTTGAATTTTTGGTGATCCACATAATCATTATTCGGACATGAATTAGAAGAAGCATATCAATGTGAACGTGTCCCCAGGGCCATATCTTATCCTGTCCACTTCCTGTGTGCTACTTCTCTCTGCTTCCTGTCCACTTAGAAGAAAAAAAAAGGCTTCCCAAATGCTCTCACTACCATGATGTTCTGTCCAAGCAACGGTGGGCTATACCCTTGAAAATCATGAGCCATGGTGAGTCTACCTTCCCTCAAGCTATTTTTGTAAGGTATTTTGGTCTTAGTAATTAAAAAGCAATGAACAGTCTCATATAACACACCAAAGGCAGTTGTCATTGTGAATAAGGGCCATTGTAGCTGAAATAAAAGTAAATGCAACTTCCTGTCAGCCATCTCACCTTTAAAAGGAAAAATTATGTTCTTCACACTTGTGTGTGTATGTGGGTGTGTGTTTAACATTTAACATGTAACACTCACTTCTTTGCCAAAATTTTCTAGAAAATGTTTGACCTCTGAGGACAGTCTTCACCTTCTTGTCTCTAATTTGGAAGAGTCTCCAAGGTGGGAAACAATCTTGAAGTTACCTAAAAGGTATCTTTCTAAGTCAACAAATGAGCCCACACTCACCCTATATATGTACTGGCCCTTTACCCTGCAGGAGCACTCTGTTAAATGCCGCTGTGTGAGGATGTCAGGTGGGCATCTCTGATCGATACCAAATGAGCGGAGCTGACATTGGCTCGTTCCACAGCTCAGCATCCACTGTGTCCCCGTGCTCCACTCTCTTTCACAGCCTGTGTCTAGTTCTTGCTTCTGCATCTTTTTCAAGAAGCATCCTTAGTGCCTGCACAGTGACTTAAGATCAGAGTCCAGGCTGAGTCTACTAACAATAGCTGATTCTGCACGGGGGTGATGTAGAGGATTTGAAAGTGGGTGGGTTGCAGCCACTGTCCCACAGTGTGGGGTGTGCGTGACACACTCACAGTCCTAACAGTATAGGCGTACTTCTGCTTTATTCACTCTTCTCACACACTGGAATCGATCTCCTTAGCCATTCTCATTGTTTCTGAAGGAGGTCCATTTTCTATTGCACCACATCAAGAACCTAGAGATTTCTGATCTTAATCAGTTTTAAGAACAGAACAAAACCAAACCCTCTAACTCATCATTCATATCACTAGCAGCATACCCCAAAGCAACTAAAAACCTTTATCAATCCCTTATTATCTATCCATAAGAAACGAAGTCCACCCTTAGTCTGGCTTTCATCATCTAGCTTCAACCTACATCCCCCCTCCCCCAGTGCTAGGGATTAAATTTAGGACCATACATATAGTAGGCATGCACTCTACTTCTGAGCTATAGTCCTAGCCTTCAACTTATTATTTTTTCAATTTTTATTTATTCTTTGACAATTACACATATATCTATTGCTGCTTTATTATATCCACCCTAACTTCATAGTCCACTCTCCCAGAGACCCCTCACCATGTCCCCTTCCCACCTTCATATTGCTGCCATCCCTCTTTCTCCCCCTCCCCTCCTCCTCCCCTCCCCTCCCCCTATTCCTCCTCCTCTTCCTTTATAAGTGTGATGGCCATGGCACCAGAAACAGCATCTCATAACACCTCTCCTCATGCCCCAGTTCTCATGTTCTCTCTTCTCCTGCGATGTTCCGCTGTCCTTGGGTCAGCATAGACATCCATCTAGGGCTGAGTACTCAGCTGTCAGTTATTGTTAGCACTCTGGCCAGTTATGAGTCTCTGTATTAACCACTATCTACTGCAAAAGAAACTTCTCTGACCAAGTGAGAGCAACACGAATCTGAGTATAAACATATTTAGAAGGCAGTTTGACAAGATGCCCATGAACAGAACAACTGCACTAGCTTCCCTTCTAGGGCCTCTCACCTCCCTCTTTATGGGCCTTTGAGCGGGTTTGCAGTAGCAGGATTCTCTCTTGTGGAGCAGGCCTCAAATGGACTCAGAATGCAGGTGGTTACTGCCATAGCAGTCATGCCGTTATTGCATACTTGGCCTGGTAGGTTAGTATTGTTATCATGTGAGGTACAGTGGCAGTTAAGACAACTCATGTCTTTTCTGTACACAACAGCCTACATAGCATCATCTGCACTAAGATTTACCAGTCAGTTCCAGCTTGATTTCTTGTTTGTTTGTTTGTTTGTTTGTTTGAGACAGGGTTTCTCTGTATAGCCCTGGCTGTCCCGGAACTCACTCTGTAGACCAGACTGGCCTTGAACTCAGAAATATGCCTGCCTCTGCCTCCCGAGTGCTGGGATGAAAGGCATGTGCCACCACACCCAGCTCCAGCTTGATATCTATATGTTCTTCAAACAAAGTGTGATGTATCTTCTGCTCACTCTATTTTTTAAAAATCTCATTTTGCATTATGGCTTCTCTCAACATCTGGTTCTCATCCAAATAGGGTGGATGTTTTATATATTCTTGTGCATTCACTTATTTATTTATACACTTGTTACTAGTTATTTACTATATTTATTATTACATATATAGTTCACTATATAAAAGATTATTTATAGCACTTATCTTCCTAGCAAAAAGAACATTGTCTGTCCTTTGATGTGTTATGTTCTCAAGCTTTGTGATCCTTTGGGTACAAAATGTCACCCTTAGATGTAGCCATTGACTATGACAGTTAATTAAGTACTGATGTCCTCAAAAGCCATTTGGAAAGACGGTAATCTCGGGCCTGCTGCACGCACACTAATCCCCAGGGCTGTGGCGGAATACAGTGTCATTTTAATTCAGTTTGACTAGCAGTGGCTTTGTTTAGACATCTGTTCTTCTCCAGCAACCAAAGGTAACTGATATCTGTGTGCTAGTACGTGCCCAGACAGGCATCTAGTTCCAAACAGTCAACTAAAATTATCATTCTCCAGCCATCTATTTGAATCTGACATTTGCTCATTTCTTATCTTCAAAATGTTCTGGAGAAACAAAGAAACTGCTCACCGCTATCCTAGGACCTGTCCTCCACATGGTTTCTTAGAAAATGCACATTTAGGGCTTAGGGGCGTTCAGAACCACAGCACGGCCTGGTAGCCAGGTATTCTGGAGGAAGGGAAGGCTGGAGGCTAGAACGTTCATCCTCCGCGGAGAAGGCCTCAGGGGAGTGCGCAAGCAGGCTTTGGCTCCTGGTTCTCTTGCCTGCCTTGCTCTCCCTTGGTCCTTCTAACCTTACTCCTCATTTTGTTAAGAGCCTGCTCCTGCTGCATGGCTTCACCGTGCTCTATGCAGACCACACCGTCTCTCCTTTTCTTAGTCGCCCCTGAATTTCTTATGAGTGGCACCCACTTGGGATTCAGGGGATTTCAGGTGGATTCTCACCCTTTGAAGACATTAATTTCATTTTTCTGGACGGGATGCAAGACTTTTAAAGGCATTGTGCATCTGTTTTTGCCTCCCAGCCTGGCCCCACTTGATAAGTATATCCTGTCTGATTGGAAGGCATAGAAAACAGGCTGGAGAATGCACTGTAATGCAAGCTTTAAGGACCAGACAGTGTCTGGATGCCCTGGATTCTTAAAACTGCTTCAGATGCTAAACACAGACCAAACTGATGCTTAAAAAGTCTGGAGGACAACGACTTGGAGCTGAAAATATTGTAACAGGAAACCTTCCACCCATGATCGCTTCAACGATTTGTAGGCAGTTTTGAATTCAACATGAATATTATGCATAGAGTCTCCAGCAAAGGGATTTGAGAATATATGTTGTTTTAATCCTGTTAGCCAGGAGGAGAGAAAGGCAGTAAATAGAAAGACTCTTCAAAAGGGATAGGATTAGCCCAGGGGCTAACTAGGGACATGAAGCAACAGAAAAGCCTGAGGTGTGACTGGCTTTTTTGCTTGCTTAAAATCATTTGAAAATGTGTGTGTGTGTGTGTGTGTGTGTGTGTGTGTGTGTGTGTGTGTGTGTGTATCTTTTCTCAAATTTAGATTATAGTTCTGTCTTCACATGTTAAGAATCTATTATTGCTTGTTTTTAAATATCCTATTAAGTTTTTAACAATGGTGGAGATTTCTTTGCCTGTGAGCAGGACACACAGTAAGAAAGCAGCCGACCTTCACTCCTGTGAGCCATGGGAAACTTCTGCTATCAGTTCACCAAGAGATTGCTCACCACAATGCAAATTCTATGACAGTGACAGTGACCGTGGAATCAAGGAATAAGATAACTTTATTGAGGGAGAAACCGATTGTGTGTGAAGGGAGCATTGGATCAACAACAACAACAAAACTTCAAACAAACTAACAATAAACCAGGACTTCTTCAATTTTTATTAAATTTATTATATTAAGGAAAAGGGATAATTAAGGAACCATTGTCAGATATGAAAAAGAAAGAGTTATCCTTTTCAAAAATGAATTAAGGGTTCTAGTTTGGTGTATTTTGTAATCTATCTATCTATCTATCTATCTATCTATCTATCTATCTATCTATCACTCTATTGTCTCATGTATTCCAGTTTGGCTTCCAACTTGATATGAAGCTAAGGATGACCTTGAACCTCCAATCTCCTGGCTCTACCCCTGCAGTATTAGAGTCCGAGGCCCATACCACGGTGCTCTGCTACAGAATGGTAGAAACTGAACCAGTGCTTTGTGTTTGCTTGGTGAGCGTGTTACCAACTAAGTTAGACCTCTAGTGCCCATTAGGAGTTTTACATATTATGTATGTAAAACTGTTCACTGTGGTTTGAGTAGTGAATTGCCCTGTAAAATAAACAAAGTTTACATTACAGAGGGCTCTAAACCCCTGGAAAGACGAAGTGAATATGACTAAGTCCTTTCATTGAGGAAGAAGGAAGAGTTCTAACTAGTTCTAACAGAAGAGGGAGGAGCAGGGAGACTATCTCTGGGTAAACCCCTGTGTTTCATTTTGACAATGAACATGTATTACTGACTTATGTGTACACATGATATTTCAGGGCTTATGTCTGGCAGGATCTTAGCAGTTATTGAAAATAACGTGAGCAAATGTTCAACAGCAGGAAGCAGGTCTGTCTGGCCTTGAATGCAGAGGATCAGAATTACAGAACGGGAGCCGTTGGCCCAGGTAGGCACAGAGAAGCTTTTGATGTCTTCAGTAGAATAGGAGGCAGTGGGCAGGGCCATTCTGAACCAGAAGAGAGCTGGTGTGAGCACAGTTCGGGATTGTATTGAGGTGTACTCTGAGCCACAGGAGGAGGTGTTGAGTAAGACAGAATGTTCAAGATTGTAATAGACCTGAGAAAGATCATTTCTCTCCTAACCTCATCTCAGTATAGTGTTCCCCACACTGCTCTCCTGCACTACTAACTGTGAAGGTGGAGGAAAGAAAGAGATCTGTGTGCACATGGGCTTTCAAATATCTAGACTCGTAAAAGCTAAATTCTTTTTCTGTAGTAGATAACAGTAGCATATATGCATATATATGTGTATACACACACACACACACACACACACATATATATATGTGTGTGTGTGTGTGTGTGTGTGTGTGTGTGTGTGTGTATAATAAACTATAAATAAAAGGTAACAGAGTGGCATCTAGACATTGGCTTTCCCCCCAAGATTTCCTCTATAGAATGTACATGAAATATGCTATGAAATTACTTTGTGTGATGTTCTTTGCTGTTTTTCAGCTTCTGTTTCTCATGAACAGGAAATGCGCTAATGAGACTGCTAGTGGTCACACAGGCTCTTCTGACTTCTGGGCATCTTTTTTTTGTTGTTGCTGATTGTGATCTTAGACAATCATAAATGTGATTATATGGGGGAAAGATAGGTTTCTATAGTTTCCTTTCTCCCACTGGGAGAGGCTTGATTGATTGATTGATTGATTGATTGATTGATTTAATAAAACAGTGTCCTTACACTTGACCCACATCCTGCTCACTGTTCTCGCTCACTTACCAGGCCATCCCCCACCTCCATCTCCAGGTCTGGGCATGGTGGGATTTAGGGAAACCAAGGTTTTTTCTTTTCAGCTTGTCTCTGTCTTAGTGATTTTTCTTGTGGCTGACATAAAATCTTCAGACTCTTGGCAACTGAAGAAAAGAATGATTTGGGCAAACGATCCAAGGGTGCAGGTTACCATGGCAGCGGGTCCCGGTTACAGGGGCCTGAAGCAGCTGGTGACATTGTATCCACAGTCGGGAAGCAGGGAGTGATACATCCTTATGCTCAGCTAGCTTGCTTCCTTTTGTGTAGTCCAGTACCCAAGCCAGAGAGTGGCGCTGCTTCCTTCTATGCTGGACTTTTCTACCTGAATTAAACTAATGAAGACAGTTCTTCTCAGACTTGGTTAGATGCTAACCTAATCTAAATCCCTCTTGGCTGTGTTCGGAAACACATCTCCTAGGTGCTTCTGGATTCTGTAAGGTTGATAATCACCTTCACAATCACCTGTTGGGCTCCTTGTTCTCATGAGTCAGCAGACTGGAGTTAATCTCTGATCTCAGTCATGCTTGTACACACTGTAGGCTCAGGGTCACTCTCTGTTTTCTCTACCTAAGGTTGAATGCTCTTTCTACCGCTACAGCATCTTTCAAGCCAGCTTCTGACAGATGCAGCCAATGACAAAAGACAAAAAGCCTAACTTTATTTATTTAGCCTTTATGACTATGAATTTGTAGATTCCCCCCACCTCCAGGAATCTATGGGCTGTTGGATGCCAAACACATTGGAAAGGCTATCTCCTCAACATCACATGGGCATCGGCAGCCTTTACATTCAAGTAAAATCGAAATGCTGGAAACGGTGGGCACTGCCAATGCAGAGCGTTTTTGAAAACATTGATTGCAGAGCGGTGAAAACAGCACGGCTGTGCTGCTGCTGCAGAAGTAGGAGATTGCAAAGAGGTAGAAGGACGAGCTGATGCAGACTAGGGCCAAGCAGATGGAAAGTGCAGATGTGAGGAAGGAGGGATGTGAGAAGATAGGAATGGCAAGGCGATCGAAAGCACAGAAGAGGAGCGGGAGGGAGAGAAGGAGAGAGGGAGAGGGGAAGATGGAGGGAGGGGTGCGGGGACAGACAAGAAGAGAAAACAACGATACTCAGAAAATAACACTGAAAAGAACCAGAAGAATCCGGCCCTGGAGCATGCGCGCTCCGGACCTGGAGCATGCGTGCATGGGAATCTACTGGCATATCCAAAGAAAACGAGGCAAAGAGAAAGTTTTGGTTTATGTTTTGTTTTAAGAGGTCTGGTTAAGTATCCCAGGCTGGTGTTGTTCTTGGTCCTCTTTCCTTAGCCTCCTGAGCCCCAGGATAAGCAGGCATGGAAGAAAATAAAAAATGAGGATTGCATTGCATTGTGTGTGTGCCCTCACACTTGCGTGGGGTTGGGGTGGTGGTGGAGGTATGGTGTCTATGTCCATGGATTTGAATTAATGCGCTTGAGTCTGTGTGGGTGTATATGCAGAGGCTCGAAGCTTGATCTTGGTAATCTGTCTTGATCACTTTTCCACGTCATTTATGAAGGCAAGTGCTCCCGGTCAAACACAGCTCAGTGCGGAGCCTAGTCTTGGTACTGAGCTTGTTCTGGTACTCATGACGAGACATCTCCCAGCCTCATGGGACAACTTTGAAACAATGTTTTTTATTTGTTTGTTTGTTTGTTTCTTTGTCCCACGATCAGTAACAAAAGCAGTATCCATTGGAGGATGAACAGGCAGTTGCTGGGCCGATTAGCTTGTAGAACTACTTCTGGTACAAGGTTGAGGGGACCTCCTTGCAAGCTTGGCAGACTCTTTTGTGATAGCTATTATCGGGTAACTGTATGTAAGAACATTTCTTCCCAACATCCAGCTCCATTTCCTTTTTAAAAGTAGAGATGGCACAAGTGACTTCATTTTGATGCCCATGACTTTTACACGTTGTCACAAGTTTAATATAGACACTTTTATGCTTATGGTCACTTATGACCCGAATATGCCAAGTGCCAAGCTGGCAGTGGAGGCAGAAAAAGGACAAGTGAGGGACCCGAGGGCCTCGGAATGATGTTTAAGAAGCGAGCATCTGATAGAGTAATGGAAACTGAAGGATGCTGTTGATGTTCATTCTAAGTGGCCAGCATCCTCTGGCCATAGACTGAGAAAACACAGCAAGGAAGACATAAGATCATGGCTAATTGACAAGTGCTTGCCACCTGCTGGGTGCAGGCTCAGGACTTTCCACACATGATTTCATTTAATAAATCTATTTATAGTAGCACCACAAGGGATCCTGGGGGCAACAAGAGTTCTGAGACGACCTTCTAGGTCTCTGCCACCCCAACCTGTATTACCACTTCCCAATAAAACAGGACAAAGGTGACAGATTGGATACTTTTCATTAGATTGCACTCTATGCCAGGAGTCTCCTGGATTTCTTTTAAGGCTTGCTGTGAGAAGCATTCCGGAGGAAGGGACTTAGAAGTCAGGGGAATGAGCCTTGTCCTTCTGGGCAGGCTTCCTGCAGAGTCTAAGAGTGAGTGCTGAAAGGGGAGGGGGTTCTTTACTTTCCTCCTTTGAGTAGGAAGAGATGGAGAAGGAAGATGAGGCCTGCTAAACAAGCAGAGTGTATCTATTAGAAGTTACTCAACACAGCCTTGTGCACCAGCCCTGTTCCTTTCTGCTTTGAATGGGTTGTGATAATATTGCTTGTGGGTGTGGTATGGATGTTTGTCTCCTGGCTGCCCTTCAGGATTGTGAGAGTAATAAAAGATGTCTAAGCTACCAGAGTCCTCTGAATTCACTCTAGAAGTTCAAAACACTACCAAACATCACAATGCAAATTACACTTAATCCAACTTGAAAAGTCCCCATACTTTTTGACAAACTCAGCCCAGTTTAAAAGTCCAAAGTCTCTTCTGAGACTCAAGGCAATCTCTTAATTATAATCTCTTGTTAAATGAAAAAGCAGAACATATACTTCCTGCATACAATCAAGAGAGTATATATTACCATTCCAAAAGAAAGGAATGGGGACTTAGGAAATACCGGACCCAAACAATACTGAAAACCAGCAGAGTAAACATTAAATTCTGTAGCTTCATTTCTGATGTCAGAAAGCTCTACTCCTCCAGCTTTGATGCTTGTAAAGAACGTTTTCCTTTTGGAAAGGTTCCATTCTTTGTAAGAAGCTCTTCTTGGTAAATATCTCAAGGCTCTGGCACCTCTAACCATCTTGGGGTCTCAGATGCAACCCAGGCTTCACTTTTATCTCTTCACAAGTTGGGGGTCTCAAGGCCTGTGGACCTCCAAGGGCCTTCATGTAGGGACTGCTCTGGCCTCAGCAGTTCTCTGTAACTGTGGAGGAATATTTCACAATCTGTTATGCATGTACCATTCATGACTCCAAAGCTAGAGCCACTGTAAAGTTTGGTGCCTTCTTGGGATAAACCTTGTGGCAGCTTTCATTTTTGGTTTTTGTTTGTTGGTTGGTTCTCTTTCTGGTTTGTTCCCTCCCTCTCTCCCTTCCTTCTTTCCTTCCTTCCTTTCTTTCTTTTAGCCTGATTCTCCCAGGTTTTTCTTTTTGAAAGCTGGGACCTTAGGCTGGTTGGGGCCTTGCCCTGAGAGGACTACTCCCTCCATTACAATCCAGATCCGTCATCTCCTATCTCTTTCAGAACAAGCCATGGCTCCAGCTTTAAGTTTCCTGATCTGCTTTTTCTCTCCAAACTGTGTATTTCATATTTCTTTTTGACCCCACTTTTCTCATTATAGACTATGGTAAGAGTAATAGTTAATCATATCATGATGGAGTTAGTATTAGTCTGTCTTGAAATCTCTGTCAAAGAAGTAATTAGTCCATTACTTTAAAATTAGGCTCAGGCAAGTTCTCAGGACAAGAGCAGAAAGCAGCCACATTCCTTGTCAAAATCATCACAAAAGTCAAAATCATCTCCAGACTAGTTGCTGACAGTGTTCCCTCCAGAAACCGATCTTCCAAGTTCCCACTAGGATGGCCTCTGTTGTTTACAGCATTCAAATGCTTTTCTAGTCTAAAGTCTGAAGGCCCTGCATAATCCTCCAAAGAGCAGCACATGGTCGTAGCTTGCTTCCTGGTACCAAGTTCTGTGTTGGTTACTTTTCTGTTGCTGTGAAAAGGCATCAGGACCAAAGCAACGTATACAACGAAGGGTTTCTTCCAGGTTACAGCTGCAGAGGATGAGGGTCATGATGGGAGAGCAGAGGTGACAGCAGGGTGACACATGGCTAAGCAGGGTGACATGTGGCTAGAGGTGCAACCGAGAGCTCATGGTTTGATCCACACTCAGGAAGGAGCAGTGATGGGTGAGTCTGGATCAAGCCTTGGTAATCCTTTCTGGGCTAAGGACCAAAGAGTGCATATTTCATGTCTGTTGCACAGTCCCTGTCACAGTCTACCTTGCCATGATAGAGTGAAAACAGAGATAAGTAAAAAAAAAAAAAAACCAACATGTCTGTGTTCCCATAAGCCTTTATTTATGAAGAGGTGGTGAATGAATTTGGTCTGGGAAAGGTGGTTTTCTAGTTTCCTGGTCTAGATAATTTCTCCCTACTATTTTTCAGAGATTCTGGGGTGGCCTGTAGAGGACAGGCAAGGGAAAAAACGGGAGGCATAGTCCTCACCTCACTTCCGGTCAGAGCAGCTCTCCACAGTTGTACTTCTGGGTTAAGACTGTTTGGTAAGTTTTGACTGAGTCACTCATGATGAAATTGCTGCTCTGCAGTGTCTCCTTGAGAACCATGTGTTTCCAAGTGGCACCCACCACCCTCATTCTTTGGACCTCCCACTGCTTCCTCTGCCCGTTATCACACCCTGATAACATGATGTGATTCTCCTCCTCCTATCTGAGATCCTCCCCGTTGTAGCTCCTCCTATCTGGCTTCCTTATTGCCCTCTCTGTTTAGATATTCCTGGAATCAACGTGTCCAGGTCATAGCTCAGTACATTCCCTCCAAAGCCTGACCTATCTTTCTTTTTCCATCTGAGCCAATGACTCCTGTTCCCACTGGTTAAACAAACCCCAGCAGAGGGCTAGCTCCTCATTTCTTCTTCCCTGAGAGTCAGTTACAAAGTCTGACAGATCACATCTTGTGATTGCGTGCTCTCTTCTATCCTCTCCTCTGCTTAGTCCCATAGCCTAAACTCAGGCCTCCATTGTTATGAATCTAGGCCATTCTTAGGGGAAAAGCAGAGGCAGAAAGTGGGGGCTACACTGTCCTCTCAACCTAGGAGAAAAATCTCTACAAGTCAGAGCTAGACACTCAGACCATCACCTCAGTCACTCAACTGTGGTCCTTCATTCTCCATCCAAGACAGATGGAATCAATACTAAATTGTCCACAGTTAACTCCACTGTGTAGTGTGATAGAAGACAGCCATGTCTATGGACTAACATGGCTGGATCTAATAAACGTTTCATGGTTAAGTGAAAGTTTTTCTGGCCTCACCTGCAGGCATCTTCTGGCAGGCATTTCCAATCTGTGTCCCATCGGCTGCATGGAGCTGTGTGCATCCTAGGACAAAATCATAAACTCACAAACTTATTTTAAAAATTACGACATTTTTGGTAACTGGATTGCCACATATAGACATATATGCAGGCATAACCCCAATGTGTATAAAAAAATAAATGAGTCTTTAAAAAATATAAATTCAAGTGTTTAAGTGAGCCTATCCTGTGATGGAGAAATAGTGTATCTTGAAAGTTAATGATAAAAACTCAGCTGATCTGTGGCAAAAATGCATCTATTTGGACCAGCAAGATGGTTTTCGGGTATAAACGGCAATGCTATTTGCTATGCCGAAAGGATCCTGCAGCAAATCATAGTCTATATGTCAGGAGAAACTGTTTGGTTGGAATTCAGATCCCTAAACTCTTTCCTGGCCTGATGATTTTATGCTCATATTTCTTATTTTAGAGTTGCCGATGCTTCCTCCGAGTCTCCTCGAGATTGCTCTCCACGTTGGCACAATACGCTCTGCCAGGGCCATCCCAGAGCACTCCAGCGACAGGTGACCATGGTGCACTGGAACCTGCACAGGGCCATCCGGAGCACTCCAGTGACAGGTGACCATTGTGCACTGGAACCTGCACAGGGCCATCCGGAGCACTCCAGCGACAGGTGACCATGGTGCACTGGAACCTGCACTTGCTTAGCTTCTGCTGGACTTACTCTATTGAACTAAACTCAATGGATTGAAACTATGAACCTTTGTCAGTACTAAGTGTTAAGTAGGTTTGGGTTCCAGAGACCCAGCTCAGGTTTTCAGGGCTGTGAGGCAAATGCTTTGACCCACCGGGCTATCTTGCTGGTCCAAATAGATGCATTTTTGCCACAGATCAGCTGAGTTTTTACCCTTAACTTTCAAGATACACTATTTCCCCATCACAGGATAGGCACACTTAAACACTTGAATTTATATTTTTTAAAGACTCATTTATTTTTTTATACACATTGGGGTTATGCCTGCATATATGTCTGTATGTGGACATCACATCCCCTGGAACTGAAGTTACAGACAGTTGTGAGCTGCCATGTAGGTGCTGGGAATTGAACCCAGGTCCTCTGGAAGAGCAGCCAGTACTCTTAACTGCTGATTG